>VMDO01034009.1:0-17377 GCA_007922755.1 Pedetes capensis | reverse complement strand
TCAGGCCTGGTTAGTACCTTGATGGGAGACTGCCTGGGAACACCAGAAGCTGTAGGCTTAGAAGAAGGACCTGGCAACCCACTCCCAAAAATCAATCTGCCATTGAAAACCCTATGAACAGCAGAGAATCATTGACAATAGTGTTTCCCCTGTTGTACAGAGGGTCACTATGAGTCAGATACCGACTCACAGCACCTAACAACAACAGCAACAATGTTCACAAAGTAAGATGAGTTGGAAAACAGTCCGTCCTCTTAAATTTTCTTGTAGAGATTGTATAAAATTGTTACTTTTAGCTCGGCACATTGGCACACACCTGTAATTCCACCACCTAGGAGGCTGAGACTGGAGGATTGCTACAAGTTCCAGGTCAGCCTAGAATACACAGAGAGTTCTAGGCCAGCTGGAGCTACATAGCAAGACCTTGTCTCAAGAAACAAACAAACAAACAAAAATAAATAAATAAAGCAAGCAAGCAAGCAAGCAAGAAAGAAAGCAAGCAAGCAAGCAAGAAAGAAAAAACTGGTAGCATTTCTGCTCCAAACAAAATGTTTAGCAAAAATCCTCTAGGGAAGCTTGAAATCTTTGTGTGAAGATCCTTAACTAAATCATCATTTTAAGAAATATTGGACTATTTAGGCTACTTTTTCCTGAAGGAATATTGGTAACTTGTAATTTTCAAGTACTCCATTTCATCAATGTTGCAGAACTTTTTGGCATAAAATTGTTTATACTCTTCCCTTATCATTTTTATGTGTGTGCGTAGTACCAAGGAGTTGAACCCACAGCCTCACATATACTAAGCACATGCTATACCACTGAACTAAATCCTCAATCCCTTATTTTTTATTTTGAGATAGTCTTGTGAAGTTGTGCAAACTCTAGGCTCGAACTTTCAATTCTCTTACCTCAGTCCCATGAAAAGCTGGGATTACAGGCATATGCCATGGGGTCCAGCTCTTATCATCCTTTTTACATCATTTGTACTGATGTTACTTCTCTTATTCTTGACATTGGTAATTTGTGATCTTTAAAAACATCTCAAATAGCTAACTCTTGGTATCTCTGATTTTATTTCCTTTTTATATTTCATCAAATCATCTTTGATCTTTATTATTTCCTTTCTTCTGCTTATTTTGGTTTTAATTTACTTAGAGCTGAGATCATTAACTTGAGACCTAACTTTCCCTTAAGTACTTCTTCAGCAGCATATCACATTATTTTCATTTATATTCATTTCAAAATTGCTTCATTTAAAGTAATTTTTATTCATAATGATTTAGAGATGTTAGTTTCCAAATATTTGAGGATTTTCTAGGACTCCTTTTGTTATCAACCTTTAATTTAATTGAGAACAAAGAACATACTTTGTATGACTTGAGACTTAAATTGAGATTTATTTTATGGTCCAAAATACAATCTATCTTGAATGTTGCATGTGCACATAAAAATGTGTATTCTGTTATTATTGACTGTGTTCTGTATTATTTATGTAAAGTTGGATGACAGTGTTGTTCAAGTCTACTTTACTCGTGATTTTCTATTTGTCCTATCAATTAAGTTGTTGTTGTAATGTGCCATCGAGTCGGTATCTGACTCATAGCGACCCTCTGTACAACAGGGGAAACACTATTGTCAGTGATTCTCTGCTATTCATTGGGTTTTCAATGGCAGATTGGTTTTTTTGGGAGGGGGTTGCCAGGTCCTTCTCCCAATCAATTAAGTAGAAGATTCAAATCTCAGATTATAACTGCTGGCTTGTCCATTTCTGTTTGCAGTTATATCAATGTCTATTTCATGTGCTTTGAAGTTGTTATATGTTAGGTGCATATATACTCTTGACTGATAACTTTATCATTATGATATGACTTTAATCTCTGATAATAATCATTAATATAAAATTATTTTGATGTTAATATGGCCAGTCATTTCTTTTGACAGTTAGCTTGATAAATCTTTACTATCTTTTTACTTTAATCTACTTCTGTCTTTATACATTTAAAGTGTTTCTTGTAGGCAGTATATACAGTCATGGACTATATGTGGAACTTTAGGTCAACAAAAGACTACACAAATGATAGCAGTCCTAAAAAGCTGCATCACCTACTGACCACAGCCATTTTGTTGTTGTTGTTATGTGCCTTCAAATTGAGTCCAACTTATAGTGACCCTCATAGGGTGTTCAATGGCTGATCATTTTGAGATTACTTCGGGACTGGATTGTGACGTCCTCCCATTTTTGCAGTCCTGGAGATCGAACCCTCATCCTCAGAGAGTACAGAGGAGCACTCTACCAACTGAGCTAAACGCCAGCCCACAGCCATTGTAGCTTGTGTAAATATACTCTGATGTGTGAACCATGATGAAATCACTTAATGATGCCTTTCTCAGAACACATCCCATTCATTAAACCATTTGTGACTCTAATTGGATGATTTTTTTAAAGTCTTATTTGACTATCTCTGAATTTTAATTGGAATGTTTAGATCACTTACGTTCAAAATGACTATTAATATGGTTAGGTTTAAGTCTATCATGTTGCTACTGGTATTCTGCATGTATCCCCTCCCTGTTTTCCTACCTCTCCTAGAATTGCTTTTATTATTCTATCTTTTTTCTGGATTAGATTACTAGTTATAACTCTATTTTGTTACATTAGTAGTTGCTTTAGGGTTCAGAGTATATGGACCTTCAATTTATCAGTTTAGCTTTAGGTTATACTTCACACATAGTTTAAGCTTTAAAAAGCTTACCAAACTATATAGGCAGTTGATGCTAGCCCAGGTGGTAGAGTACTTGCTCCACATGCTTTGAGGCCTTGCATTTGATCCCCAGCAATGCAAAACTGGGAGAAGGACTCAGCAGCCACTGCTAAAACAATCACTAATTGAAAACCCTATGAATAGCAGAGAAGCACTGTCAGAAACAGTGATGGGCATGGCACAGTGTTGGGTAATGTTTTGTTCTGTTGTACACGGGGTCATTATGAGTCAGATCTGACTCGATAGCACCTATAACAACAACAAGAACAACAACAACAAGAACAACAAGAACAACAAAACCAGTGGGTTTTCCATTGTAAAGTTTCTTTACACTACTGACTCTTAAAAGATTTAGTTTCTTAAAGATCACAGAAAAACTGTAAAATTTACCATAGGTATTAAGATTGCTTTGTATGGTTTCAGCTTGCCTGGTCATTGTTATGGTCCTGTATTTGCATGTTGTTGTTGTTGGGTGCCAACAATTTGGGTCCAACTCATAGCAACCCTAGGTAGAACAGAATGAAACACTCCCTGACACTGTGCCATATACATGGTATTTTTTTATGTTTAAGGCCATTGTTGCAGCCACTGTGACAATCTAGCTGAGGCTCTTCCTTTTTTTGTTGAGCCACCACACTCCCAAACATGATGTCCTTCTCCAGGAATTGGTCCCTTCTGACAACATGTCCAAAATATATAAGATGCAGCTGATCCATCCTTGCTTCCAAGAAGTACTCTGATTGCACTTCTTCTAAGATGGATCTATTGGTTCTTTTGGCAGTCTATGTCATATTCAATATTTGTCTCCAGCACCATAACTTAAAAGCCTCAATTTTTCTCCTGTCTGTCTCTCTTATTCACCGTCCAGCTTTCACAACCATATGATACAACTGAAAATATCATGCATGAATTAGGCCCACCTTTATCTTCAATGTGACATCTTTACTTTTCAACACTTTAATGAAGTCTTTTGCAACAGCTTTTCCCAATGCAATGCATCATTTGATTTCTTGATTGCTGCTTCCATAGGTGTTATCATTAAGTTTCCTACTGATACAGTTGCAAGGATTTTTGTTTTCTTGATTTTGAAGTACAATCTAGACTGTAGGCTGTGTTCTTTAATCTTCATCAGTAAATGTTTCAAATCCTCTTCACTTTCAGCAAGCAAAGGTGTGTCATCATCTGCATAATGCAGTTTGTTGGTGAGTCTTCCTCCAATCCTGATGCCACATTCTTCTTCATAAATTTCAGCTTCTTGGATTATTGGCTCAGCATAGAGCTTGAAGAGGTATAGTAAAAGGATATAACCCTGTTACACACATTTCCTGACTTCAAACCAGGCAGTATATCCTTCTTTTGTTTGAAGAACTGTCTCTTGGTCTATGTACAGATTCCATATGAGTACAATTAAGTGCTCTGGCATTCTCATTTCTCTGCAACGTTATCCATAACTTTTTGTGATCCATAGAGTCAAATGCCTTTGTATAGTCAATGAAACATAGAAAGACATCTTTCTGATATTCTCTGCTTTTGGCTATAATACATTTGACATGAGCAATGATGTCCCTGGTTCCACACTATCTTCTGAATCTCACTTGATTTCCTGGGAGTTCTCTGTCAACATATTGCTGCAGTCATTTTTGAATGATCTTTAGCAAAATTTTACTTGCATGTGATATTAATGAAATCATTCAATAATTTCCACTTTCAGTTAGATCTCCTTTCTTGGGAACTGGCACAAATATGGATGTCTTCATCAGTTGGCCAGGTAGCTACTTTCCAAATCTCTTGGCATAAACAAATGAGCATTTCCAGTGCTGGATCTATTTGGTAAAACATCTCAATTAGTATTCCATAAATTCCTGGAGCCTTGTGTTTTACCAATTCCTTCAAGACAGCTTCAACTTCTTCCTTCAGTACCATTGGTTCGGATCATATGCAACCTTTGGAAGTGGCTGATCCACCAATTCTTTTTGGCATAATGACTGTGTATTCCTTCCATCTTCTTTTGATGTTTCCTTCATCATTTAATATTTTCCGTGTAGAATCCTTCACCATTTCCATTTGAGGCTTGAATTTTTTCTTCAATTAAGCTTGAGAAAAAGTGTGTTCTTCTCTTTTGGTTTTCCAACTCCCAATCTTTGCATATGTCATTATAATATTTGATTTTGTCTTCTAGAGCTGCCCTTTGAAATCTTCTGTTTAGTTCTTTAACTTTGTCGTGTCTTCCTTTTACTTTAGCTACTTGACATTCAAGGGCAAGTTCAGCATCTCACTTGACACATTATTTGGGTTCTTTTCCTGTCTTTTTGCTTTTGCTTTCCTTATGAATGATATCTTTGATGTCATGCAATAACTCATCTGGCCTTTGATCATTAGTTTCTAATGCATCAAATCTGTTTTTGAGGTGGTCTCTGAAGGCAGGTTGGATATACTCCAAGTCATACTTGGCTCTCATACATTTGATTTAATTTTCTTCAGTTTCAGTTTTAACCTACATATGAGTGGTTGATGGTCTGATCCACAATCAGCACTTGGTCTTGTTTCAACTTCTGATAATGGGGTTTTCTATTGTTTCTTTCCACAAATGTAGTAAGTTTGGTTCCTGTGTTTGATCTGGTGAATTCCTTGTGTATAGTCATCATTTATGTTGGTGAAAAAATGTACTTGCCATGAAAATGATATTGGTCTGATAAAATTCTATCATGTGATCTCCAGCATTGTTTTTCAGTAAGGCCATATGTTCCAACTACTGAGCCTTCTTCTTTTCCAACTTTTGCATTACAATTACCAGTAATTATCAGTGCATCTTGATTGCATGTTTGATCAATATCAGACTGCAAAAATTGGTAAAAATCTTGCCTTTTATTTGTAGCCTTAGGAGTGAGTGCATAAGTTTGGAAAACAGTCATATTAACTTATATAAAACATTAGAAATGTTGAGAATTACTTTTTTGTAAAAATTAGTCAAGTAGTTTGGATGGTGCTTGCCAAGGATTCAAATCCATGAAAAACTGGATTCTGGTTCAGGTGCAAGTTCAGCATGTTGAAATCTAGAAGGTTCAAGCCAGGTGCTATGGCTCATGTCTGTAATCCTAGTGACTCAGGAGGTGGAAGCAGGATTGCAGGTTTGAGGCCAGAGGTGGCCTGCATAATATAGCAAGACTCTATTGCAAGATGAAAAATTAAAAAATGGACTAAGAAAGGAGCCTGCTTGTAGAGCACTTGCAAAGTATATTTGAGGCCCTGGGTTCAACCTTCAAGTACCACCAAAAAAAAAAAAAAGAAAAAAAAGAAAAGAAAAGAACGAAAAAAAAAAAAAAGGAAAGAAATTTAGAGGGCTCGGCATCTGGTTTCAATTTTGTGTATACTCAGCAGGTCTTCAAAGTGAATCCAGTTCAAGTATTTCTTTCATATCTTTCTGAACTTGAACCCAGTGAATAATTGGGTTCAGGTTCTACTTTCACTGTTTTTCTGTTTATTTTTAATCATTGTTGTTAGGTGGCATTGAGTTGGGTCTTACTCATAGTGTCCCTATGTACAACAGAATGAAAAACTCTGATTTGGGGCCATTGTTGAAGATACTGGGTCAGTCCACCTAGTTGAGGGTTTTCCTTTTTGTTGTTGACCAATCACTCTCTCAAACATGATGTCCTTTTCTATGGATTGGTCCCTCCTGACAAGATGTCCAAAATACATAAGATGCAATCTAGACATACTTACTTTCATACTTACTTTCTGGTTGCACTTCTTCTAGGACAGATCTGTTGGTTCTTTTGGCAGCCCGTGGTATATTCAACATTTGTCTTCAGCATCATAATTCAAAACATCAATTCTTCTCTTGTCTCCCTGATTCAATGTCCAGCTTTCACAATCATATGATGCTAATGAAAATAGTATGGCATGAGTCAGGCACACCTTTGCTTTCAATATGACATCTTTACTTTTCAATACTTTAAAGAGATCTTTTGTACAAAAAAGAATTGGTAGATGACCAACCATTTGAAGAGGTTGGTCCTAATGCAATGTGTCTTTTGATTTGTTGACTGTTGCTTCTGTGGGTGGTGACTATAGAACAAAGTAATCATTAGCTATTTAAAAATTTGTAAAAATGAGAAAATTTTATTCATCTATGTATACATAGTATTAAAATTTTAAACCCTAACTCAAACCAAAACCAAATATTCTTTTAATACAGTGAACCCACACCAGGAAACTGAGTCCAATTGTTTTTGTGGATTTTAAGACCAGGCGCTTGCATTTCTTCCTGTCATATAACTGTCATATAACTTACGCGAGGAGCATCTTTTCTGTCATGGTGAATTTTATTTCTTTCCATGTTTGAATCAACTTCCAATATTTTTAATTTTGCTTTTAATCTTTCACTTTGTGGTTCTGAGGATTGAACCCACAGCCTTAATCGTGGCAGGCAGTGCTCCATCATGAGCTGCATCTCCAGACTCAAATTTGTACTTTTAATGTCATTAAATAGCTGAGAGTTACTCTAATATGAAGGTGGGGTTTTTTTTTGTTTTTTGTGTTGTTTTGTTTTGTTTTGCCAGCATCACTTCCTTTTGGACATCTTCATTCTTTTAATCACAATTGCTTTGCCCATTCATATTGGTAAATTTGCCTAACCACTTCCAACTGCTTAGTTTGCAAGGTGACAGCATTCCCATCAATACCTATTACTTGTCTAACTCCATTTAGGCTGGATTTGATTTTCACCTCTAAGGTTAATACCTGGAATTTTCCCACACATTCATATTTGTTAATTTCAATTACCTATTTTTGTAACATCACATGGATTCCTCAGTAGGAGAAAATGAGGTATACAAAAACCTTGTGTTATTCATAATTTGTTATAATCCACACAGGCAAATGCCTTTACATAGTCAATAAAACATAGACATCTTTCTGATATTTTCTGTTTTTGGCTAATATCCACCTGACATTACCAGTGATGTCTCTGGTTTCCCACTTACTTCTGAATGTGGCTGATTTTCCGCAGCTCCCTACCTGTATACTGCTATAGTCACTGTTGAATTATCATTAGTAAAATTTTCCTTGTATGTGATATTAATGATATTATTCGATAGTTTCCACATTGTGTTGGATCCCCGTTTTTTGGGAAAATGTTGGGGTTTTAGCTCTAGCCTGGCTAAAATTAGGGCCAAACCCTCAACATAACAAATGGCCAGTGTCGTGAAAGAAGGACCTCGGGAGAACTTCTGATGGTGAAAAGGGTAGGTAAGGTTTATTGGGTGCTCCCCTGATGGAGAGCAAGGAGCAAGCAGCCCCTATAGAGCAGAGCTCTATACCCTTTAATTGCTGGCCCTAGGCCTGCAGCTAAGTGCTGGTACAGCTCAGCCTTAAAGGCACAGCCACAGGCGCTGGTGTTCCGTAGAGGTCAGTTGGTCTGGACTCTCGAGGCTCGCCTTTTTTTTTTTTTTTTTTTTTTTTTTTTTTTTTTTTTTTTTTTTTTTAGAAATTTTTAATGTACATCATAATGTGATTCATTTTGACATGCTTTTCATTGTGACAATTTTCATATATGGAATTTGATAAACATTATGAGGCTCGCCTTCTTTACCTCCCTCCTTCCCAAGGATGAGAGGAATTGGGAGGCTCTTCGTGGCTTGGTAGAATCCTTCGGCTCTTCAGGGCCCCTGGGCTTGATCCCGCCGGCTTGCTTGTAGGTCTTGCTGGAGTAGGGAGCGCTGGTCCAGGTGATGGTGTTCAGGTAGCAGTTGAAGGACGGTTAGAGAGGTGAGGATTTCAGGGTGAAGATGGGGTCCAGGAGCCCTACTTTTATAGGGTCCTGGAGGGGTCACATGTTGGGATTCAGCCAATCAGAGCACACACCTGACAGGTACAGCGGTAAACTGACATACCTGCCAGGTGGGGACAGTTATTACCTGAAAATGCTGAAGGGAGCCAATCAAATTTAAGGTGGTTAGGGCAGGTCAGGCTGGCCAGGGGGCCATCTTTGCTCACTCGGTTGGGAGGGGCTGATTTGAGTGAGTGAGATGAGCCCTGGGGCCAACTAGGGGTCAGCCCCTCAGGCTGTTACGGGGGACCTTAGTTGAGAAATATAATTTTAAAAATCCCCAACATCAAAAGGCACAAATATGGATCTTTTCCAGTCAGTTGGCCAAATCTGTTGGCATAAACATGTTAGCACCTCCAGTGCTGCATCTGTTTCTTCAAACATCTCTATTGGTATTCCATCCAATTCCTAGAGCCCTGTGTTTCTCCAATTCCTTCAAGGCAGCGTCCGCTTTGTCCTTCAATACCATTGGTTCCTCTTCATATGCAACCTCTTCAAATGGTTGGTCATCTACTAATTCTTTTTTGTACAATGACTCTGTATTTCTTCCACCTTCTTTTGATGTTTCCTGCATCATTTAATATTATCTTTGTAGAGTCTTTCACTATTGCCACTTGAGGCTTGAATTTTTTCTTTAATTCCTTAAGCTTGAGAAACACAGAGTATGTTCTTCCCTTTTGGTCTCCAGCTCTTTGTATATGTCATTATATTTGTTTTTGTCTTCTCGAGCCGCCTTCTGAATTCGTCTGTTTAGTTTCTTGTCATTTCTTCCTTTTATTTTAGCTGCCTGAAGTTCAAGGGCAAGTTTCAGTCTCTTTTGACATGTAATGTGCTCTTTTTTCCCCTGTATTTTTAATAACCCTTTGCTTTCTTTATGAATGATATCTTTGGTGTCATGCTACAATTCATCTGGTCTTCTATCATTAGTGTCTAATGCATTAAATCTGTTCTTAAGGTGGTCCATGAACTCAGGTGGGTTATACTCAAGGTCATACCTTGGCTCTTGTATACTTGTTCTAATTTTCTTCAGTTTCAGTTTGAACTTGCATATGAGAAGTTGATGATCAGATCCACAATCAGCACTTGGTCTTGTTCTGACATTTGAACTTTTCCATTGTCTCTTTCCATAAATGTAGTTAATCTTTTTCCTGTGTGTTCCTGTGTGCTGATGTCAGGTAGATACTAGCCAAAAGCAGAGAATGTCATAGATATCTATGTTTTATTGACTATACATAGGCATTTGACTGTGTGGCTCATAACAAATTATAGATAACACTTTGAAAATGGGAATACCAGAGTACCTAACTGTGTTAATGAGGAATCTGTACATGAACCAGGAGGCAGTTGTTCAAATAGAACAAGGAAACAATGCGTGGTTTAGAGTTGAGAACGGTGTGCATCAGGGCTGTATACTTTCACCATATCTCTTCAACTTACATGCTGAGCAAATAATCCAAGAAGCTGGACTTCATGAGGAAGAATGAAGCATCAGGATTGGAGGAAGATTCATTAACAACCCGTGTAATGGAGATGACACAACTCTGCCGGCTGAAAGTGAAGAGGATTTAAAACCTTCACTGATAAAGATCAAAGAACAGCCTTCAGTATGGATTGCGACTAAACATCAACAAAACAAAAATCCTTACAACTGGGTCAGTATGCAACTTCACAATAAATAGAGAAAAGATTGAGGTTGTCCATGATTTTGCTTTATGTGGTTCTACAATCAACACCCATGGAAGCAGCAGTCAAGAAAACAAAAGACGCATTGCTTTGGGAAAAGCTGTGGCAAAAGATCTTTTTAGAGTATTGAAAAGTAAAGATGTCACATTGAAAACAAAGGTGCGCCTGACTCATGCCATGGTATTTTCAGTCACAATATGATTGTGAAAGCTGGACATTGAACAAGGGAAACAGGAAAAAAATTGATCCTTTTGAATTATGGTGCTGGAGACAACTATTGATTATACCATGGACTGCCAAAAGAACTAATAGATCTGTCCTAGAAGTGCAATCAGATGCTCCTTGGAAGCAAGGATGGCTAGACTGTGTCATATGTTATTTTGGACATGTAGTTAGGAGGGACTAATCCCTGGAGAAGGACATTATGTTTGGGAGAGTGACAGGTCAATGAAAAAAAGGAAAATCCTCCACCAGATGGATTGACACAGTGTCTGCAAAAATAGGCTGACCCATAAATAAGACCATGTGCCTGGCACAGAATCGGGGAGTGTTTCATCCCACTGTACACAGGGTTGCTATGATTCGGACTTGACTCAATGGCACCTAACAACAACAAAAAACTTTGTTTTCAGTTTATGAATTTAATTGTATGTAGGTAGGTAGTAACTGAGATTTCCAAAGTGGTGTCATGATTGAACAGCTATGATTCACATGTGTTACAGAGTGACTTGTGGACTAAGGTGTAAGGTTTGGACTTTACACAATTATTCAGTTAATATATGTGATAGTCAATCTTGGTTGCCCAATTAATTGGATTGATACCTAGAATAATGGTAAAGTACACTTCTGGATGTGTACTTGATGTGTGTACAGAAGTGTAAAGTATACTTCTGGATGTGTGGTTGTAAGGGTGTTTCCATTGACAACTGGTATGCAGGTCAGCAATTAAGGTGGGGCAAGACCCACCCTAAATGTGGGCAGCACCAGCCAGTATGCTGGGGACCCAGATGGAACAAAACAAGGAAGAAAGAAATTACTGCTTGTTCAAGGTCCTTGAGCGGTGTTACTTCGTGCCACTGCTATTCCCCACGGACATCACACTAGCTCCTACAGCCCTTGAAGATGGACTCAGACCAGTGACTCTCCAGGGAGCTTCTAGCCTTCAGCTTCAGATAGGAGACTGCATCAGTTTTCTCTTGTTTTGAGGCCTCAGCTTCTTGGACTGGGCAGCTGTTCGTTTATCCAACTCTCCAGCGTTCAGACAGCCATTGTGGGACAATTTAGCTTCTGCTCACATAAATAAATCCCTTTTAAAATTATATATACACTATATTGGTTCTGTTCTTCTGCAGAAACCTAATATACTATAAATACAGGAATTTGAAGTGTTGTTGAGGGACTGGTGACCCATGCTTTTCAAGACTACAAAACAAAGGAATACTTTATTTTTAACTTTCCTGGTCTTTTATGATATTGTCATGTATTTAACAACTACTTATTATAAGCTCCACAATACTATTATTATTTTTGTTTCAGCAATTACATTTTAAAGAGATTTTAATAATTTTTTTTAAATCTTGAAAAGTTATCCTTGTTTTTATCATTTCCAGTGTTCATCACTTTTGTGTAGACACGTATTCCCACTTTCCTAATTGCTAGATGTCCAGTGTATTAAAATCCACTTTTTCATGTAATTTTTCCCTTTCATTTGATTGTTTCAGCCAGAAGGATATGTATAATCTTTGTTATTCTACCTTGGAACTAACTTTTAAGAAACTACTACTTTTCAAGTTTTAGTGTAATATCAAAGGACATCCATGATCACATGAAAAAGACTACTATAATACTACTTTGTTTTCTAACAACAGTACCTAGCTGTATCAACCTGGATTTTCTTCATAGACTTGAACTATAATAACACATTGTAACAAATTAAATGCAGAAACACATTATAAACTAGCTATATTTTGTAGTCAATTGTCAAAGATTAGCCAAAAATATAAATAATGCTGTATTTCTCACTTAAATTTTTGCTTTAGAAAAAGTATTTTTTCATAAGACACTTGTTTGGTAACATGTAGCAGTTATCTTTTGCTGGGCATGGTGGGGCACACCTGCAACCCCAGCACATGAAAGGCTGAAGCAGGAGGATTGCAAGTTTGAGGCTAGCCTGGTTTACACAGAAAGATCCTCTCCAAAATAACAAAAAGAAAATAAAAGAAGTTTATTATCTTTTAAATCAGTATCAGTATCAGTAAAGATGCTCCTTCTAATATGGCAAATATGAATAGACAGAACCCATAGAAGCAGAGGCTTTTTGGAGACTTCAACTTAACAGTATAAAAAGGTCCCAGACTGAAATATTTGAATACCATTACTCTAGACATTGTGTACCTGCAGTCATACCACTGTGGCGTCCCATCCCATCAGATCTCCGAAGCTAAGCATGGTCAGGCCTGGATAATACTTGGATGGGAGACTGCTTGGGAACCCCAGGTGCTGTAGGCTTGGGAGAAGGACCCGGCGACCCACTCCCAAAAAACAATCAGTCACTGAAAACCCTATGAATAGCAGAGAAGCACAATAGTAGTGTTTCATCTGTTGTACACAGGGTCGCTGTGAGTCAGATACAACTCGACAGCACCTAACAACAACAACATATAGTACGCACCTAACCAGAAAAAATTTTACTACCCAGATTAAACTTTTACTAGAAACTTAAGGTATACCATAACAGACTAAAAAATTAAGTTTTCCTCAGTGGATTTAAAACCAGAACAAGAAATAAATGAAGACATTTAAAAATAGATATGCATTTTATGTATTTCCCTATTCTGTTTAATAGTGAATGACATACAGGAAACCTCCATACACATTCATATCAATATTCACCATCCAAACATGTTAAGACTACAGCAATATCCGTAACAGAAATTTGGATTGGGAAAAAAATTCTCTTGAGCTACACAATTAAGACACATATAGTATGCTCATGAGATTTTGGCCACAGATGCCTGAAATGCTTTAATTCTTTCTTATGTGAATATAATTTCCATAGATGTCTGGTTCAATCATAGTATTTGTTTTTTTCCTCATACTTATATTGACCCAAACATGGCAATTCCTGGCCTTGTTAACTCCAGAGGTTCCCACTGAACCACTACAGTCTCCAGTCATTGAGGTCATTAGCCTCAGGGTCTAAAGCATTCCAGGGTTAAGGAAAACCTCCTATCCAAGACCTGTGAGAATTCAAGGGTACCAATAGGCTGCCAGGGTATGGACATTGACCTCACTTACAGCCTGTTGCTCTGAGACAGACCACAGACAGCGCTTCGAGTTTGTGAAACACAACAGAATCACTTCCAAGGCTTCCCGGTCATACCCATCTTGCAAGGCCTAGCTGCAGTTACTGTGAAGTCTTGACTGTGAGCCTTTGAAAGGTTCACAGAGATCATTCCAAAAGCCAGGAGCAACCAACCATAAGCCCTGCTGCAGAACTTATTTTCTCTTTCTCTGTGACAGCTTTGTTTGTCCTGAGGGGAGGAAGTAGTAAATTGAGTAATCATCCAATTTTTTTTTCCAGAAATCTTGGATGTGATTCAGCTTGGGTAGTGCATGCTTCTCTTTGTGTTCCACATTCTTAATAAACTCCTGACTTAACAAATTCTATTTGTAAAGAAAAAAAACACAGTATTTGGCATTAGACTACTTTAATTCAATCCAGCTCCACCTATGTGATTTTGAGAAAGTCATCTAATTTGTTCATCTATAAAATGGCTGTAAAAGTGCTACTTGATATGGTTATTTTAAGAAATAAGTTAAATATAAAGTGCTTAACACCATATTTATAAAACATTTAGGAATGTTATCTAAGTTCAGTAATTATGATTCCTTATAAGCCAATGGACAGTCTTTTTAAGTTATACTTCTGAAATTAATGCCTTCTCGTATTCATTTATGAGGTTTAAGGCACAAAAACAAGTTTGGTGTTTTTCTTTTGAATCCCACAAGTGTTTATGACCATACTGCTGAAAACTGAAAATCATTGTCTTATTTTAAATAAATTATCTCATGCACCAGTTGATGCCAGACTAAATTTGAACTATTTGTTTTTTCAACACTAAAGCTCAGGGAATCAAAGTCAAGTTAATTCAAGTGAGGAAAGACAGAATCTCTGTAACCAGAATCTGTGTAAATTCATTCAAAATTTAGCATAGTCACCAAATAGCAGTATTTAATAGAAAAAAGTATAGTTATCTCTGTTCTTAGCAATTTAAAAGGTGGTAATAGGGTAGTGTATGCTGATTTAGTGTTTTTCACAGTGTTTTTCATGTCTACATACACCTGTGTATGCAATAAGTAACCCAACCATTCCTAAGATTAGGGTTGTCTATTTAGAACAGGGGCTGGTATTTAGCTCAGTTGGTAGAGCACTGCTCTGCAGTCTCTGAAGTCCAGAGTTCAATTCCCAGCACCGCAAAAATGGGAGTAGGACATGGCAATCCACTCCTGAGGCAATCCCGAAACAATCAGCCATTGAATGCCCTATAAGGGTTGCTATGAGTCCCACACAACTCGATGGCATCTATCAACAACAATCTAGAACAGGGGGCTGGCATTTAGTTCAGCTGGCAGAGTGCCACTCTGCATTCTCTGAAGTCCTGAGCTTGATTCGACGCACCGCAAAAATGATGTGGCAATCCACTCCTGAGGCAATTCTGGAACAATCAGCCATCGAAAACCCTGAGGGTTGCTATGAGTCCCAAAAATCAACCTGCCATTGAAAACCCTATGAATAGCAGAGAAGCACTGACAATAGTGTTTCACCTATTGTATGTAGGGTCGCAATGAGTTGGATACCAACTCCACAGCACCTAACAACAACAACATCTAGAACAGAAAAATAATGAGAGATAAGCTCTACTCTGCCATAGGCTCTTCCCTGTAATAATGGTACCACTGGTATAATAGTCTTTCTGTACTGCAAAAATAGTGACAGAGATTGGACTGGAATAGAGCTACAGGCCTACCACTTGTCCCTTCACCCTGTGGAGACATACTGCCTAGATATTGGAAAGACCCAAGCCAGGCAAATAGGCAGGCTTTTGCATGTTCTTCCATGGCCCATACAACCCCTAGTATTTCCAACAGTGGCTAAAAGAAAAAGAATTAAGACAGGAAAGAAAAATAGTACAAATAGTAAGAATAAATCCCTAGAAACCCAATCATGGTCAGGAGCAGATGTGTTGGGCCACTATACACCCTATCACCCGGAAGTGCTAAGTTTCCTTTGAAAGAGAACAGGAGTCACTTAGAGAAAAAAATCAAATCCAGTGACTATGGTAAGGTATGAATTTCAAAGAAACACTTATTAGGCAGAGTGTAAATGAATGGCTTGTTCTTGTTGCTAGGTGCCCTCATATTGGGTTTGACTCATAGTGACCCTCAGAGGGTTTTCAATGGCTGGTCGTTTCGAGATAGACTGGGCTAAAAGCACTCCAGAGGAAGGAAGTAGTGAGCAAGGAAGAACGTAAGCAAACATAGTGACATTCAAAGAAGAGTAAGAACACAGTAAAGCCACATTAGAAAAAGACAGGGATTCTCCTCATTTTCTTGCAGAAACTTACCTGCATTTACTTAAGTTCTTTATTACATATTCTTACACAAATAATAAAGGTTACCTAAAATCTGTTGCTCTACTGCATATATGAAAATGTTGTTATTGTTGTTAGGTGCCATCGAGTTGCTATCTGACTCATAGCAACCCTGAGTACAACAGGGGAAACGCTATTGTCAGTGCTTCTCTGCTATTTATAGGGTTTTCAATGGCAGATTAATTTTTGGGAGTGGGTTGCCAGGTCTGTCTCCCAAGACTACAGCACCTGGTGTAATTGCTGTTAAGTCTCCCAATCAAGTACTAACCAGGCCTGACACTTCTTAGCTTCCGAGATCTGATGGGATTGGATGCCACAGGGCTACGGCTGCAGGCATATATGAAAATACCATTTACAAAATGATACAAACTTAATGGGCAATAACTAGTATATTACCATAGCTCTGTTGTTAGACACTTGAATTGTGGTAAACCATAACCATGACGGGTGTTTCATACCTGTAACTTTGCTCGGGTCTCCTAAAGTCATTTAGAAGGAATACAGCACACTTACTGCCTATGCTCTCTTCTTAAAAAGACTTCTTTACTGGCTCAGCAATTCTAAACAGGCCAAAGCAAAAGAAATCAAAACCAAAACCCCCAAAAAGGACAGAGAGGAAAAATTTATCACACTAAGTTAATTGAAAGGAAAATGCAATTATAGGAAAACTGAAAAAAGAAAGACTCACTTCTGGAATTCTGGAAAGATTAATTCTTCACAATAAAATAAGGAATTGTAAGCATTAAAAAGTCCTTAATGCGATTTTAATTATATTTTTTGTACTATAATTAGTGCTCCCTCTAATTATTTTATGTGCTAATACTTTGAAGCAAATGGTACAATTATCTAGGTGCCCAGCATGATCATTCTAACACAAGCATAGTTTTAATTTGCTTGTCACTTGAAAATAGCAGTATGTTTTTCTCATCTATACAATAAAGAAGTTGGATCACATGATATCTGAGGTTTCTCCCAGTTCTAAATGTTAATGATGCTATAATGCTATGATGCTATAATAATGATGTTATAAGGCTAATCTATTACTTCTCTTTTTCTAGACTTTTTATATAAATCTTTTCCCTAAAATCCTGAACAGTTTTCAAACTGTATCACATTTTAGAAATATTAAAATTCAAATCTACTTCTGGCTAAGAATTGAACACAATACTTTCCTTACAAACTAAAATTCTTTATTTTCTACCAAGCATGTTCCTGGAATATGGTAATATTAAATAAATTTGGAAATGTATAAAACATTCGGCAATAGTTACTGAAAATAAATCTACAAAAACAACCTGTCTTAGTTGAAGCTTTGTATTAAGAAAAGGCACTATAATGGAAAATTAAAGATTACTTAGTTTTTGATGATCCTCTACAATCATATTAAAAAATATAACTACTTTCCTCTGCATAATCTTAGTACATAATTGCTAACTTTTCTGAATTTC
>VMDO01034008.1:0-17393 GCA_007922755.1 Pedetes capensis | reverse complement strand
CTCCTCCTCTTCCTCCTCCTCCTCCTCCTCCTCTTCCTCCTCTCTTAGCCAAGAGCCTGTGGAATTTGGGAAGATTTTGCTTCCTTGTTTCTGTTTTTTTCCTTCACGTTTCTTTAGTTGTTTTTTCGACTTCTCTTTCTTGGTTTTCCTGAGTGCCTTGAATCAAACCTTAGTAAAAATGCACATTACCTTATTTGGTAAACAGAAGAAGCCAAAGCAAAGAACAACAACGAAACCCTTCTGTTTTCGCAACCCTGTTCTTTCAGAGTTGCTGCCGCTTACACAGTCAGGGGAAGCCTTTGACAATAACAAAGCTGATCATTATAACCACATCGAGTGGTGATTTTCTATACTGATAGATTTCTTAATAGTAATTACATCGGACCTGCCATGTAATTAGGTGTTTATTTGCCACGTAACTTTTATACTTCATCAAAATGATGCGATTTATACAGTGAAGATAATTATCCCATGATTATGGGGCTGTGACCTTGAACTATACCTTAATCATTGGTTACAGTTTCTGAGGTAATTAAATGGTGGAGCCAGATCTCGCTGGGTGTGTAGGTAACTGCATGCAAATGAGGCCCCCGATCCCGAGGTGCTGCGAGGAAGAACCAGGGGTGACCTCACTAGTGAAACGCAGGTGAGCGAGCCCAGGGACCGCACCTGCCCTAAGGACCCCCGGGCTTCGAGTGCTCCTGACGTAAGTGAGCCCTGAGCTCCTGCTCCAGGACTTGGTGGACCTGACTGCACTGAGAACCGCTCCAGAAGCTTCTCCCATGAGACTTAGCGATGCCGTGAGATCTGATTCTGCCCAGGGGAGCATGGGAGATGTTTGCCAGGCACTTTCAGGAAACCCTTTTTGCACTTGAGTGTCATGGAGTATCAGGAATATCCAGACGGCTGGGCACGGTGGCGCACACCTGTCATCCCAGCGGCTGGGAGGCAGAGGCAGGAGGATTGCAAGTTCGAGACCAGAGGCGGTCTGCGTAACTTAGCGAAACCCTGTCTCAAAAAGAAAAAAAAAAAAAAAGGGCTTGGGGCACAGCTCAGTGGTCCAGTGCTTGCAGAGTATGCAGGAGCGAGGCCCTGGGTTCAACCTCCAGTACCGCAAAGCAAAAATAAAAATGAAAATGAATATCCAGAGGGAAGGCTGTGGGTGCCCAGGATAGCCCCTGGCTCCCCACAGCTGCATGAAGGGCCACAATAGTTGGTCAGCCCGGTGGAGGGCAGCTCCGGGGGCAGAGGGCAGCCTGGGCTGTGATGGGGATCAGCAGGAAGAGGCCTGGTCTGTGGCACCTTCTTCCTGTCTCCGCCACAGCAGGTCCCAGGCTTCCTGAGCTGCATGGTGGGGCTGGGCCCCCGCAGAAGTGGCTTCGGCCTTGCCCTCTGTGGAAGCGTGTGACCTTTGTTTGTAACCTTCACGTTTGCTCCTCTTGCCTCTGTGGTTTCTGCCCCCACCCACATCCAAATAATCCACGAACCCCTGCACCGAGGTGCACACCTGTCATCCCAGCCACTCGGGAGGCTGAGGGAGGAGGATCATGAGTTCGAGGCCTGAGGCAGCCTGTGCAACTTAGTGAGACCCTGTCTCAAAATCAAAAATATAAAAGGGGTTGAGGGTGTGGCTCCGTGGTAGAGCACTTGCAAGATACATGTGAGGCCCCGGGTTCAACTCCCCATTACGGGGGGGAGAAAAAACCCACATGGAGAAAGAGATTTGACATCGCTGAAGGTATCAAACTATCAAACCAAAGGTCCTTCTGAAGAGCACTTCAAAAGAGGTATATCAAATAAACCTCAAACGGTACAAGCTAGAACATTTGCACGTGTGTAGGTATGTACGCGGAATTACGCATGTAACAATTGTTCAAGCTGATTTATCTCTTTATTCATCAGACTTTCTGATTTTTTAAAAAATTTCCCAATGTAATTGGACCAGACAGCATTAAAAAAGAGAATTTTCTCTGGGAAGTCCTTATTATCATGAAGGAGCTACCATATTACTATTAAAGAAGTATCATCTACCAGTTTGGTGTGGTGGTGACCATTTTTATTTATTAAGGCAACTTGGTCTTTTCTATAATTTTCATCTGTCTTCACTTAAAACCTCAGTTCACCTAGTGATTTATTTATTTATTTTTTATTTTATTTATTTTTTTTTGCGGTACTAGGTGTTGAACCCAGGGCCTCGCGCTTGCATACTTTGCAAGTGCTGGACCACTGAGCTGGGCCCCCAGCCCTTTTTTATTTTTTTCTTTACTTTTTGAGACAGGGTCTCGCTAAGTTACGCAGACTTCCTCTGGTCTCGAACTTGCGATCCTCCTGGCTCCACCTCCCAAGCCGCTGGGATTACAGGTGTGCACCACCACCCCCAGCGTGATTTATCTTATGTACATTTTCTGGCTTTTCTAATTGTTGCCACTGAAGGAAACCCGACTGCCCACCAGAACCTACTTGTTTGTAATTGCTCACAGTTAGTTTATGTTTCCAGATTTATGGAAACATTTATTGAGCCTCATCCACTTGATTAGGCATATTCTTGTGATTATAATATTGCCTCCAAGATTAATTTACTAAACATATAATCTGATGCTTTTAATTAATCACATGCCCCAGTGAGGAGCCCAGTGATGTAAGCTAGCGGTCAGGACCTGCAATTTATGAACTATTAATTACCCATTAACCCGTCCTCTCGCATGACCTGCAGATCTATCAGCGTGATTGAGAGTAGAGACCCGAATGGTCCTAAAGGTATTTTATATAACTTTCAAAAAAACTTCAGGTAAAGTTGTACTTGGATAGAAAAGGGGGTGGAACAATGTCAAGGAATTTTCAGTGCTTGTTGCTGCCTTCCACGCCCAATAGGGAGACAGTCCTTTCAGTAGCATTTTCCTCTTCTTATTCCCCTAATCACGCTACTTAAGTGACACAATTCTTTTCTCTTATCCTTAAAAAAAGGGAGGGGAATCAAAAATGACTTTTGCAGACCCTTGGAATGCATGATAATCCAGCATAAATTTTAATTGGGCTTCATTTACTAAGTGGTGCATTACCTCATCCTTTAGTTTTAACTATGGATTTTCTATAAATCTTCACGTGGCCAAACATGATAAACTGCCCAACATATCACAGAACAAGGCAGCACTTATTAGCACTTGAGAAGTTATTGATTCCTTGTCTTGATTAATCTTTTATGGGTCTCTGTCGTGAGTTCCAGAGGACAGGCTCTGGGTTCCTCCGCAATGAGTTCCTCCCTAGCTTCTCCTTCAAGTACAAGGTTTTGGATGCCACCACCGTTACATTAATTATGACTTCTCTGGCACTAATGTTTTTGTCTCTATCAACAGTGAGCACCTTCAAATTGAATTTTTCTTAAGGTGTGCCAAAAAGATATGGCCAAAAAGCGCACTCTGTACTTCAGGCTCAAAAGAAATGTGTGTTTATGTTTTAAAATAAAGTTTACTTTTCTTGATTATGTAAATTTAAAAGTGCATATGCATATTTTTTGGCACGATGGCTCTTTTTAACATGAGAAATTAGTTGAATTGTTTTTCTGGACAGCCTCAGAGTCTCAGAAGCTGAATTTTACAGTTAGTTCCGCAGGGATGCTTTGTAAGTTGGAGGTGTATTAGTCAGCTAATTTCCACTGCTGTAACAAACACTCAACACCAACCACTTGAGTGGTGGTGGTGGTGTTAGGTGTCGTCTGACTCATAGCGACCCTCATAGGGTTTTCAATGGCTGATTGTTTCAGGATTGCCTTGGGAGTGGGTTGCCACATCCTTCTCCCGTTTTTGTGGTGCTGGGAATCGAACTTGGGACCTCAGAGACTGCAGAGTGGCACTCTACCAACTGAGTTAAATCCCAGCCCCCCACTTGAGTAAGGAAAGGTTTATTCTGGCTCAGTCTCTGAGGTGTTAATGCAAGGTTGGTTGACCTCATTGCTATTGGGTCTGTGGTGAGGTAGTGTCAAGTCAGCCCGTGGAGGAGGAAACTCACCTGGTGGGGGAGGGGCTGGGTCCCAACATCCCCCTCAAGGTCACACTCCCAATGACCTAACTTCCTTCCCCCAGGCCCCACCTCTGAGAGCTTCCACCACCTCCAATAGCATCCCCAGGTGTGGACCAAGCCTTGGGCAGATGAGCACCTAAGACCCAAACTATAACAAGAAGTGTCTCCTGGTGTAGACTAATGAGCATGGATGCTTTGTTGCTGTTGTTAGGTGCCGTCAAGTCGTGTCGACTCATAGCGACCCTCATGGGGTTTTCGATGGCAGATTGTTTCGGGATTGCCTTGGGAGTGGGTTGCCACGTCCTTCTCCCATTTTTGCGGTGCTGGGAATTGAACTCAGGACTCAGAGACTGCAGAGCAGCGCTCTACCAACTGAGCTAAACCCCAGCCCTATGGACTCTTTAGTGTATTTAAAAATGACTCACGGGGTGCAGTGGAGGCCGCAGAGCTTCTGGCACAGGAGGGGCTGGGGTACAGGAGAAGCCCTCTAATTTTAGGGGGATCTTGGGGAAATGGTCTTGAAGCTACATCTTCAAAGCTCTTGGTTTAAGATTGAGAGGCCCTTGGTCGAGGGAGTCCTGATAGAAGGAAAGGGCCTGCTGGGCCCCTGTGTTTCTGCTCTAGCTGCCCTGGGAAGGAACGCTTGGCCTTCCAGCAGGCTGGTACTGTAACCGTGCAGCCCCGTCAGAGCAGAGGGCTCTCTGCAGTTTCCTGATACAGTGCCATCTCTGCCAGGTGGGACTAAACTCTGAGGTCTGTCAGTTAATACCAAGCCTACATATCGCTAGGGAGCAGGACTTGGCAGCCCACTCCTGAAACAATTAGCCACTGAAAACCCTACGAATAGCAGAGAAACACGGTCGGATATGTTGCTGTTGTTGTTAGGTGCCGTGGAGTTGAGTCGGTATCTGACTCATAGTGACCCTATGTACAACAGGTGAAACACTTTGTCAGTGATTCTCTGCTCTTCATAGGGTTTTCAACGGCTGACTTTTTTGGGAATGGGTTGTTGGGTCCTTCTCCCAAGCCTACAGCACCTGGTGTTCCCAGGTGGTCTCCCATCCAGGTACTAACCAGGCCAACCCTGCTTAGCTTCCAAGATCTGACGGGATTGGATGCCACAGGGTTATGGCTACAGGCACTGTCAGATATAGTGCTGGAAAATGAGCCCCCCAAGCTGTAAGGCATTCAAGTAATGACTGGGGAAAAGCTGCCACCTAAAAGTAGAGTTGATCTTAATGACAAGGATGGAGTAAAGCCCCTGGTACCTCCTTTTGTTGATGTGGCATGACTCAAAATGAGAAGAAACATAGTGTCTACAACACTGGGCTCGACCATAAAAAGACTGTGTGCATGGCACTGTGTTGGGTAGTGTTTTGTCCTGTTGTACATAGTGTCCCTGTGAGTCAGACCTGACCTGATGGCACCTAACAAGAACAGTTGCACATCCCAGTACTCAGTGTCTCTTTAATTCAGTCAAGCCCACAGCAGAGGTGGCTGGTTAATGAGTTATCACCTTTGGCAGCGATAAGTTAGGGTGGAGGTTGATACAGAATAGAAGGGACCAAAGGTCCCTTGTGAGCGGCAGAGCGCGCTTGAAGGTGTTCCAAGACCGTCTGCGTGGGCTCTAATTACACCCTTGGCTTTCAGATGTTGAAAATGAGGCAGTTTAACAACAAGCAGCTGCGTACTAGACGTTCAGTGCGAGTGTCAAGGGGCTGTTTGTGACTGTTGTTTCTGGCTTCTACTCAGCCACACGGGTGTGAGAGCGTCATTTTTGTAAAGCACCGATGCCTACATAACACGTCTAAAGCACCTCGTCTCTTTGCTTTTATCCATGGAGGCAAGCTGAAAGTTGCGTGCCACCTCACAGTGAGAGGCAGGTGGCTGGGCATAGCCACAGATTAGATTTTAGAAGTGGGCACTGCATCTTTAGATCAGTTAAGACTGTGGGTTTGCCTCAGGAATCGTGTTTAAGTGGATGTTCCGATTGAGAGTTAACTAGTGAAAATCATTCCTTAGAAACTTTTATCATTTCGCCTTTTTATCTGACATCAGCAAGGTCTGGATTAGAAACCAGTCCCAACCCTTACCACCTTTTGAACTCAGGCAAATTACTTAAGCGCTTTTATTCATCACTGTAATCTCTGCCTCAAAGGCTCTTGTGAGGATTAAATTAGGTGAAACGTGTCCTGAGAGGAGATGCTCAAAAAATGGCAGCTATTATTATTTAATGACCTGAAGTTTTAGTGAAAGCTTAGGCGTGATGTAATAAAAATAATTGAATCCTTTCAATAATGACTGATGTTGAATTAATTAGCGAATATCTATGTGCGGGGATTGGGACGATAAAGATGAAAACGTTCCCACACTCCCGAGAGGCCAGATCTACAGGTGCATCTCTCCTTGAGCAACCAGCTCCAGACTCTCGGGATGGAAGGTGTGGAAGGCAAATCGGAGGCTGGTTCTCCCGGCCAGGCAGAAGATTGCCATCTTGAGATTTCTGCTCTCAATGAAATGTTGTCTCCCTCGCTGGTAAATGCATTGGAAACCAGCAGTATTTATCTAAGCCCAGGATTCTGTGTGAGATTCATTCGTCAAGATTCGGGCTTTCCAGACTTCTTGTTGTTGTTAGGTGCTATCGAGTCAAGTCCGACTCATAGCAACCCTCATAGGGTTTTCAATGGCTGTTTCAGAATTGCCTTGGGAGTGGGTTGCCATGTCCTTCTCCCATTTTGTGGTGCTGGGAATCGAACTCGGGACCTCAGAAACTACAGCACAGTGCTCTAACAACTGAGCTAAATTCTGATAAAACACAATGAACTGATGCTGAGAGAAACTGGCTCCTCACAAGTGGATCTGAGGAGAGAGTGATCGAACACCTGGTGTGTGCAGAATGCGAGGCCAGGTACTCGTGGGAGCCTAAATAAGACATGTACGGGGCGTGGCTTTGTGCCGTGGGAAAGCCACGGATAGGAACGTGGTAGATCACAGACACTGAGGGAGTCGGGGGACTCCACAGAGAGGGGCGGGAATGAGTACAGGTCGGAGGTCCTGGAGGTCACAGAGTCACCCAAGGCCCCCATGCTGAGAGGTGGGATGGCTGAGAGAGGCGTTCCAAGGAGTGGGACTGCCCGGGAGGAGCTCAGCAGCATGGCATTTCAGCATGTTTATGGGGTTGAAAACCAAGAAATAAATTAAACTCGGGTATTGGCTTGGATGATTGATTGGGGAAATAAGCTAAAAGAGAAGAATGTCAGGATCTTGGATTATATCAACAATGCATTAAAATGCCACTCAAAAGCAATCAAGCAAGACAGCTGGAGTTGCAGAGTGCAGCGAGCCCTGCCCTCCTCCGCCCTCCCTCCTGCCCTTCTCCCTGCATCCTTTGCAAGCATAGGCTGAGTACCTATGGTATACCAGCTGTCTCTATCCAGATGGTCCTGTGGCTCCCACTCTGGTGGAACCAGTGCCCCACGTGGTAGAGAGGCCTGCAGTGACACCAGGCTGCCAGCAGGAGGCGCTGTCAGAGATCAGCCAGCAGCTGAATGCCAGCAGCAACCCAGGATGAGGAGCGTTGGGTCTTCCACAGAGCAGGTTTCACTTCCTTCCCCTAAGCACAGCATCCCAAGTCCCATCTCCACCGTTTTCTTCCATTTTTACTTGCTTCCTAATTAAATCCTGTGTATGGAACATGGGCTGTAGAATCAATCCTAAAATCAGCATCTTTAAAGGTTAAGTGCACCCCAGCTTCTCCCAGCAGCCATTTATGGCTCGGATATTATCATTTTGTTCTAATCAGTCTTAAATCCACCTACACTTCCTGCTTCCATTACTCCCGAGGGAATGAGTTTAATCAATGGATTGCCCGGTGGCGAGTGGAACTCACTGAAGGCACTTGAAGCAGGCCTGGTAGGGTGGAGATAAGATAATGAGGAGGAAAGCGGAAAGGAAAGAGCAAAGGTAAAGAATGTGGGAACACTTTGGGGAGAGGTTCGTGTCCGGCCCACGGCACGGAGAACGTGAGCAACGCAGCTCTCTGGGACAAACAGGTGCATTCTGGTCCCTCTCGCAACACCTTCCTCCCAGCTCTGCGTCATCTTGGGGGACCCTTGGACCTGCTGATGTCATGACAGATGCCCCATGGTCATGACGAGTGTGAATGAGAGGAACAGCCATTGCTGTGTAATGATGTCGTCCTGTGAAATGGGAGGAACGTGATGGCGGGAACGCCATAGGAGAATCCTGTAGGAGGCCACGCTCACGGTCCGCCATGTTGGAAAAGGACAGTTGAGACACACAAATGCTCATAAGTGCGAGAAACAAAAATAAAGTTTTCCATATTGTAATAGACATTAGTGTAAATGAGCCTACTTTTTCCAGAATGCTTTGTTTTGGAGAAAATTATGGAAAAAGATGCATTTTTGGGTATTTACTCAACCCTTGAGCCAGGTGCTTCCTCTGAGACCTGGTCAATCAATATGGATTGGATAAGAGACATGTTTGTGGGGCTACCACCCATGGCCGCAGCTGGGTTGGGCCAGAGTGCTGATCCAATCAGATTCTCTAAGAGATGGACCCCCAAAACCTCCAAAGTTGGCTGTTGTCATTTTGGTCTGGACACACAGATCTCATGAATTGCAAAAAGGTGGAGAAAAGAGGTCAAAGATAGGAAGGAAAGGAAAAAGAGTGAGGGAGGCGCGGAAGGCCCCAGGATTCCCTTGTCATGTCTTCCTGCCCTGGAGTCTGACCTTGTGTTAGGAGCACTGAGAGACTGCGACTCCTCCATCCACAGGCTCTGGACAGAGCCTGTCATTTAGGGCAGCGTGCTCTTTCCATAAGAGAGAGCACGTGTGGGCCAGCCTGGTGGGGCCTGTGGACACGTTAGGTTCTCACCTGAAGGGGCGACTTGTAATTCCCAGGGGCTCTGCTTGGTTTTAATGTTTTCCTGTCTTCTAATGGACGGTAATTGAAATGGATTTATTATCTAAATTATTCCCTAGTTCAGGATATCACTTAGAAAGATGAGCCTATAAAATGCGGGCTTCACAGTCAGAGAAACCCACAGGGACCAGGAGTGCCAGGCAGGGTCCCTGCAGCCCAGGTCCTCCCTGGGGAATGCAGAATTGCCTTTCAAAGTTGGAAAAATTATTATTTTCTAAATTGGATTTAACATCTTTCTTT
Organism: Pedetes capensis; assembly: GCA_007922755.1. Lineage (NCBI taxonomy): Eukaryota > Metazoa > Chordata > Mammalia > Rodentia > Pedetidae > Pedetes > Pedetes capensis. Next base: position 8,192 of record VMDO01034008.1, on the reverse strand, counting down.
ACCCAGTTTGGAAGCACTGTTGGGAGAAACTATCTGACTTCACAGGTAACTTCGGACATTGGCCCTCAACTCCACCAATAATGACGGGGTGCCCCGGCCTCCCTAGGGTTCCTTCCTCCCCATCTGACTCTCCTGACCTCCCTTCCCTTTTCATTCCCCAGGCTTCACCAATGCCGAGGGTAGCTGTCAGTTCCTTCCTTGTCACACCTCTCCTCACATCACTGCTCCATGGGAGGTGCAGGGCTGCGAGGTCAGGCCTGGTGGGGCTTGGGTGAGCAAGAGATCAGCCAGGACCACGGTGACATCTCAGCCACACTCTCCCTGCTCCTGCCCATCATCCCCAGTCAGAGGATCAAATCCAGAGTGTGCCCTGGCCCGTGTCTTCCTCTCACTCATAGAATAAACTTCTCACTCTAGCTCTTCCTTCCGGGTGGGGCGAATCCCTGCACTGCATACTCAGTAGGTCCTGGTCCCTGGATCTGACATTGAGTTACAGGGCGGTTGATCTGCAGGGCGCGCAGTACAGGAGAAGGCAGGCAGAGCAGGTGTTGGTGAAGTAACTGTTGAGGAGACAGAGCCAGGCAGTGTGGACGCCGAGGCTCCCAGCTGGCCAGGGGTACCATGAACCACAGAAGAACAGAGCATGACCCACACCTGAAAGCCGAGTGAGTGTGCGCGGCGGAGGCCAGAGGCACCCCTGGAACCGGCTGTGTGCTGCGCATGCGCATGGGCGGGCGGGCCCCCCGGGAACAGGGGAGAATTGCTGGAAAGTACAGAGCAATGAAGGGGGAGCCCGAGGCTGGGGAGTCGGCTGGGCCGGATCTGCAGGGACGTAGATTTTATCCTGGAGAGAGGCCTTGACAAGGCTCCCAGGCGAGGGGCCGCGACCTGGGGTTGTCAAGGAAAATAAGTCAGCTGTCTCCCAAGAGGCTCTGAGGGGGGCATCGTGATTGTCTGGGTCCAGGGTCTGACCTTACAGCCATGCGCCTTTTGGGGATTGACTCATCCTAGGTAAATTCACAAGACGTGCATAAAACTGGGTGCCGCTTGGTTCATTCGTAACGCAGAGCAGCAGCTGAGGGTCAGGGAGCACAGCAGGGTGCGTTTGGGGAGCACGGGGGCTCTGTGGGCGAGGCTGGCACAGGGAGGCGAGCCCAGGTTCCTGGGGCCCCCATGGGGCTGGACCACCCATGGCCGCAGTTGGTTGGGCCAGGGTGGGTACTGACCAACGCTGATCCAATCAGATTCTCTAAGAGATGGACCCCCAAAACCTCCAACGTTGACTGTCGTCTTTGTGGTCTGGACACGGAGATCTCATGAGTTGTAAAAAGGTGGAGAAAAGAGGTCGAAGGAGTGGGGAAAGAGCGAGGGACAGGCTTGGAAGGCCCCAGGATTCCCTTGTCAGGGCTTCCTGCTCTGGAGTCCGACCCTGGGTGAGGAGCTGCGCCAAAGGGGTGATCTTACTGTGGTGATGGTACTGGAAGCCCCTTGCCTGTAGCCCTAGCTCCAGACTTCTGTTTGGGGGACTTCCTTTCCCTGGCGGTGCATGGTGGGCAGGGGTGGAATCACCTCCACTTGTTCTTTTACCTGGATGTCAAGGTCACCCAACCTTGTAGAGTCCCAAGAGTTTCCTGTAGATGCGGAGTACTTTTGACTCAGTCTGATTTCCGTGGCTGTAACAGGGCGTTACAGAGTGGGTCTTTTATGGACAGTAGGTGTCTGTTCGGCTAGAGGCTGGGAGTCTAAGTGTACAATGCTGGGCAAGGGCGTTTGGCGCCCTGGGACATGACCGCCGAGCCTGCGCACACACGCAGGGGTGGGCTCGTGGGCAAACACTCCTCCCTCACACACCGTGGCTCCTCCTGAGATTGTGACCTTCATCCACTCCGGGGGCAGTGCTTGACGCCCCCACCCTTCATACCTACACAATGGCAACTCAATTCCAGCATGAGTCTGGCGGGCCTTCCCAACCAAGCACGTGTGACTATTGCGGTCACACTGGCCTACCAGGGCCGCTGACTCACCGTGGGCTGCGTGGCCCTGTGGCCTGCATGAGAAGGGGTGGAGGGCAGGAGCTGCCCCCTCACCTGTTGCCCTCAGGGCAGGTGGCTTTCCTGGAGCACTGACGTGAGCTCGGCGGCTCCTGCCTGCTGCTGGCTCTTCCTTGGTCCTTGATGGTAGCTCCCCCTGGAGAAGGTGACAGGGGCTGAGCCGTGACTTCCAGAGGCGGGTGCTTTCTGCACCGGCCCTGGCTGGCTCTCCTTCCTCACAGGGTACTCCCCCTGACACAAGGGACCACAGCCGCACCGGTAGGAAGAAATCTAACAGAGGTGATTCCGCCCCTGCCCACCACGTACTGCCAGGGAAAGGAAGTCCCCGGAACAGGGGTCTGGAGCTAGGGCTACATACAAGGGGCTTCCAGTACCTTCACACAGTAAGATCTTCCCCTTGGGGGCTCCTGGAACCTGGGCTCACCTCCCTGTGCCAGACGCGCCCACAGAGCCCCCGTGCTCCCCAAGCGCACCCTGCTGTCCTCCCTGACCTTCATCTGCTGCTCTGTGTTAGAAATGAACCAAAAGGCAGGCCGGGCATGGTGGCGCACGCCTGTAGTCCCAGCGGCTTGGGAGGCGGAGGCGGGAGGATCGCAAGTTCGAGACCAGAGGCAGTCTGCATAATTTAGCGAGACCCTGTCTCAAAAAGTAAAAAAATGGGCTGAGGTGCAGCTCAGTGGTCCAGCACTTGCAGAGCATGCAAGGGGTTCTGTGGCCCGGGGTTCAACCCCCAGTATCGCAAAAAAAAAAAAAAAAAGGAAAAAAAGAACCAAGAGACACCCCGTTTTCTGCAAGTCTTGTGAATTTACCTAGGATGAATCAGTCCCTGAAAGGTGCATGGCTTCTTCAGTTTTTTCTTGAAGATAAAAGGATCATCCATGGACCCATATTGTCAGAAAGTCGTTATAACGCGTACGGAGGAATTCTGGAATGCTTTTATGAAGTGCCACGCCACCTGTGGGTTTCGCTCCTCTGCACCCCTACGCTTCCCTCCTTTCTCACCTTGGTTCTAGCAGCGCCTGATGGCTTCTCCTGCTTAAGGATGCGTCCTCACACACGATGATGTCACAGCTCATCCGTCCGGCAGCGGGCCAGGAATGAGATCAGAGTGTGGGTGAGGTGGCACTCCAGGGGCTGACTCACCAGGCCGTGCCGTTGGCATGAGCAGAGAGGCAGAAATAGAGACTCGGGCTAACTTCTAAAGGGAGTGATGTCAGAGGGGCCAGAGCTCAGGCATTCTCCTGCGTGTCCTTGAGCCTGTACCCCAAACGCCCAACAAAACCTAAGATATGCTCGGGATAGACAGTTCAGGTAGTGGAGACAGCTTTAAAGGGAAAAATAAAAACCACTCAGCGCTTATTGACTTAGTATTTTGGCAAAAACCCATCTGTGGAGATGTGTAAGTGCACTCTCAAAGAAAATGAAGTTTTTGTATCAGGGATGCTATTTTATAAACTGAATTCTATGTATTATATTTCAGCCAAACTCCTTTCCTTTCCTTTCCTTTCTTCAGTACTGGGAGGTTGAATCCAGAGCTTTGCATATGCCAGGCAAGTGCTCTTCTACTGGACCTTTTTTAGTTTTTAAAATTTTGTTTTGAGGGGTCTTGCTCAGTTGCACAGGCTACCTCTGGCCTCAAACTCAACATCTTCCTGCCTCAGCCTCCTGAGTCACTGGGACCACAGGTGTGTGCCATGGGGTCTGACCAAACACATTTCTTTTTTTTTTTTTTTAATTTTTAAAATTATTTTTATTTTTATTTTTTTATTGGAAAATTTTAATGTACACCTTAATGTGATTCATTCTGACATGCTTTTCATTGTGGCATTTCCATATATGCATTTTGATGTACATTATTCATATAGGTGCCCCCTTTACCCTCTTGTACGCTTCCCCCCACCTTCCTCTCCATCTAAGTCTTCTCTATCTTTTCCTTGGTAATATTTTTCTATATGTCCTTGGGTTCCGGTTCTGTTTAAGATAGAAACTTTTCCTGCAGTAAACTTTGTTTTTATCTTGTCAGAACAATTGCATGGATTTTCTAGACCATTTATATTGACACCATTCTTAGCTTTTTTTTTCCGTTTATTTTGATCTGACCTTTGAGTAGGATTTTTCCTTCTTATAATTTTGATTCAGCTCCCACATATGAGTGAGAACATGTGGTATTTCTCTTTCTGAGCTTGTGTTTATTCACTTAAAATAATTTTCTCTAATTCTATCCATTTTGCTGCGAATGACCTTATTTCATTTTTCTTGATTGCTGAGTAGTATTCCATTGTGTATATATACCATCGTTTTTTATCCATTCTTCTTTTGAAGGGCACTGTGGTTGATTCCATATCCTTGCTATTGTGAAAAGTGCTGCATTGAACATGGAGATGCGGGTGTCTCGGACCAAACACATTTCTAATTCAATAAATGTGTTGTCGTTAGGTGCTGTCAAGTTGAGTTTGACTCATAGCAGCCCTCATAGGGTTTTCGATGGCTGACTGTTTCAGGATTTTTTTTGGAATGGCCTGCCATATCCTTGTCCCATTTTTGTGGTGCTGGGGATGGGACTCAGGTCCTCAGAAAGTGTTGAGCAGTGCTCTACCAACTGAGCTAAACCCCAGCCCTCAATAAATATAGGTTTATATAATTAATATGGCCTGCGGCTGTACCACCCTGGCATCCAATCCCGTTACATATCAGAAGCTAAGCCGGGTTGGGCTGGGCTAGTACTTGAATGGGAGACTGCCTGGGAACACCTGGTACTGTAGGCTTGGGAGAAGGACCTGGAAGCTCACTCCCAAAAATCAGTCAGCCATTGAAAACCCTATGAATAGCAGAGAAGCACTGACAGTAGTGCTGGGCATGGCTCAGTGTCTGGTAGTGTTTCGTCTGTTGTCCATACAGTCGCTATGAGTCAGACCTGACTATAAGCAATGAGTATAAGAAATGAGGGCTGGGACTTAGCTCAGTTGGTAGAGTACTGCGCTGCAGTCTCTGAGGTCCTGAGTTTGACTCCCAGCACCTCAAAATGGGAGAAGGACATGGCAACCCATTCCCAAGGCAATCCTGAAACAGTCAGCCACCGAGAACTCTAGGAGGATTGCTATGAGTCGGACATGACTTGACGGCACCTAACAACAACAACAACATAAGCAATGAATCAAAGCACCCCTTTCTTCAAGTCTTGGATGTAATGTGCCTTTTCCCCAAATCCTTACTCTTGTGCTCTCTGCAGTTCCTTGGTGTTAGCAGTCTGGCCAGGTCTTCAGATTTCCTGGAGCGACTGATGAGGATTTAACTATTTTACATCACTATTTTACATTCTCTATTCATCACTATTTACATTCTTTTAACAGTTTTATTACTATTTGCATCTTAATCAATAAACAGTATTCTTTTTGGCATAAAGACATTTTACATCTGCATGTCAACTAATATTTATGACCCCCATGTATCTGTCAGCCTGTCATGTTGAGGGGGGAGGCTTGTGGGGTGCTGTGATGCTGGAAGCTTTGCCATCATTATTTCAGATACCAGCAGGGTCATCCGTGGTGGACAGGTTTTCAGCTGAGCTTCCACACTGAGACAGACTAGGCAGAAGGACCTGGCAGCCTACTCCTGAAACAATCAGCCATTGAAAACCCTATGAATATCAGAGAAGCACTGTCAAATATAGTGCTGAAGATGAGCCCCCCAGGCTGGAAGCATTCAAGAAACCACTGGGTAGAGTTGCTTCCTCAAAGAGTCAACTTCAGTGACAGGAATTGAGTAAGGCCCCTGGGAATCTCCATTTGCTGATGTGTCACAACTCAAAATGAGAGGAAATATTGTGGGTGTGATATTGGGCCCAAACATAAAAAGACTGTGTGCGTGGCAGTGTTGGGGAGTGTTTTGCTCTGCTGTACTTAGGGTTGCTATGAGTCGGATCTGACTCAGTGGCACCTAACAAAATATGTATGGTTTCTGCTTTGATGTTAGTCTTAGCTCTTTCTACTTGCAGATTATAGCAACAGTCATATAATTATTTCTATTATCTTTATGGTCATCTGCCCTCTTTCAACTTTTGTCTCTCTATAATTTATTTTAAGTTACGATATGAGATAAGGATCAGGTATGATTTTTTTTTCCAAATGGCATATTATTGTCATAAGTACCATTTTCTTTCCTCTTTTCTTTCCTTTTTCCTATGCTGGGGATTGACCCCTGGGCCTTGTGCATACTAGGAAAGTACTCTACCACTGAGCTACATCCCCCGCCCCTGCGTACTGTTTCTTGATTAGGCTTCTTTACTACCATGCATTTAAATGCTTCCCTTATTACATACGAAGTTCCCATATGTACTAGGGTCTACTTTTAGGCTCTATTTTGTCCCACGGGTGTGTGTAACTACTTATTCTGCCTATTCTGAATTGTTGTAATTACTGTTTGGATGTTTTATAGTGACAAAGGTCTCCCTAATTCTTCTTTTTGTATGCCTGTAAGATTCCTGATGACTTGTGAAACTCTTTCTTTTCAAAGCCCTAAAATAATCTCATTAAGATTTAGATGGAAACTGTTATTAATTTAGAGCTGATATTGTACAATGCTTTTGAATTGTGGTGCTGGAGATGTCTATTCAATATACCATGGACTGCCAAAAGAACCAACAAATCTGTCTTGGAAGAAGTGCAACCAGAGTGCTCCTTGGAAGCAAGAATGGCCAGACTGTGTCTTACATATTTCAGACATGTAGTCAGGAGGGAACAATCCCTGGAGAAGGACATCATGTTTGGGAGAGTGGCAGGTCAATGCAAAAGAGGAATACCCTCCACCAGATGGATTAACACAGTGTCAACAATGGGCTTAAACATACATAAGATCGTGTGCCTGGCACAGAATCGGGAAGTGTTTCGATCTGCTGTACATAGGGTCGCTATGAGTCGGACTCGACTTGACGGCACCTAACAACAACATTGTACAATACTTAATATTTCTAAAATAATATGTATTCCCTTCCTTAAGTCGTCCTTTGTGTCCCTGGGTTTCAGGGTGAGTGTGCACTGTGTGCACGTGGGCACACCTGCAGACAAAACGTCTCGCCAGTTGCTCTTCTTTATGGACAGAGGTGAGTGATCACCCAAGGGGAAAGCTTTCTTTTTCCCTGTAAGTTGGTATTTCATAATTATACCCCTGTTTTGGCTGAGTTCTATTTTGAGACCTTGTTGTGTGTTGTTAGGGGCTGTTGAGTTCTTAATGTGATGCATCAGGTCAGCATCCCTCTCCCCCTTGGGTTGCAGGGGTTAAAGAGGGGTGTACCATTCTGCAGAAGTTGTCTAGACATTTCTGGGGAGACGAACATCTTAAGATTCCTACCCCCACCCCTGCATCCTCAGGGCTGAGCTGGCTGCTGCTGAGGCAGAGCCAGGTCAGCAGAGTTATGTCTCAGTGTGGCCAGGACAGTGAGGAGTGGCTATGGCTGGTGGTGGGGGACGTCCTGTGAAGGAGGGAAAGCCAGAGCTGCCCAGTCCAGCCCTTTGTGGGCAAACCTGCCTCCTCAGGAGGGGTGGCTGTGGGAAGAAGGGGTTTCCAGGGGGCTGGTCACTGCCCTCCAGCCCTGTTCATCCGTCTGGGTTTTGGAGAGGTTGGAAAGTGAAATCTGTGTCTCAGACACTTGCACAGCTAGGTGTGGCCGTGTCTGGGTCTGGGTCTGGCCCCAGACAGGGTGTAGGCATCCTCTCCCAGGACATTCTCTTTGCTTTGGGCTGGCCAGGAAGTGCAGGTGGCTCCAGTCTCTGCCCTGGAGACAGCTGGGCCCTGGAGGGGCATCATGCCTTTGTTACCTGCCTGTGGACTATCTCTCTGCATTATGACCTGGGAGTATCTTATTTAGCCCACTGTATTGGGTGAGTGCCTGCAGCTGTAGCCCTGTGGCATCTGATCCTGTCAGATCTCAGAAGCTAAGCAGGGTTGGGCCTGGTTAGTACCTGGATAGGAGACCGCCTGGGAACACCAGAAGCTGTAGGCTTGGGAGAAGGACCTGGCAACCCCCTCCCAAAAATCAATCTGCCATTGAAAACCCTATGAACAGCAGAGAAGCACTGACAATAGTGTTTCCCCTGTTGTACAGAGGGTCGCTATGAGTCGGATACCGACTCGACGGCACCTAAC
>VMDO01034007.1:0-11236 GCA_007922755.1 Pedetes capensis | reverse complement strand
GTTGAACCCAGGGCCTCGCGCCTGCATGCTTTGCAAGTATTGGACTACTGAGCTGCCGCCTCCAGCCCACATTTTTTACATTTTGAAACAAGGTCTTGCTAAATTATGCAAACTGCCTCTGGTCTCGAACTTGCGATCCTTCTGCCTCTGCTTCCTGAGCTGCTGGGATAACAGTCATGCACTAGCACACCCGGTTAAAATCTCAAATCAGTTTTTGAAGCTAGCATGGCCTTGATAACAAAACTTTAAAAATATGGTCTCTAAAAGAAAATTCTACTTGGAATGTATTGATTATAGTTCACAAAGTTAAATTTTCCAAGTCAACTAATTTCAGTTACTGAACATCTAAAAAGAAACCTGTAGTAAATACTTGAATTGGGAGAGGTACAAAAAAGTCTATTTTTTCACCTATTATTTTCTTGCCTACAGGAAATATTTTGTTGGGGGGAATATTTTTGGAAAAACGTGACCATGAAATTTAGAATAAATATAAATACAAATTAATATAAAAATAAACATAGGTATAATGACAGTGATTTATAAATGGTGTAAGATGGAATATTCCCTTTATTATACACCATTATAAATGGAATGATTACAAAAAATATGCAATGTTTCTTAAATATATTTTGTTAGAAGAATTCATTAAAACATCTAATTTCTGGTTTTTCTACTTTAATGCTTTCTGTGTCACTTATAAATCATTAAATATTAATAAAGCAAGCAAGAAGTGAAGCAGACTAAGGAATACAAATATATGCAAACTATTCTTCCATGTGATTTCAGAAACATTATGACTGATAATGCTCCTTACAATCAAATTTATCATCTATTTTCTCAAGGATTCCTATATAAAAACCCATGATACCTCATCTTTGTGGCTATGCTTGGATTAGATAATGGACAGCTACTTTTCAAACAAAAATAATATTTTTCCTTAAAAACAAATTATTCAAGATAATATTATACTTTGTATACTTTGGATATTAAAAATGTCCATCTTTTATGAGGAAGAAAATATGTTTTCTTTCCTTCAAGTGGCAAGAGATATATTTTCCCATTAAATAATAGTAATAACAGAAACAATCCAGTGGTTGAAGATATATATATATATATATATATATATATATATATATATATATTCAAACTTCTTCCAAGAAACTAAGGAGACATGTTTTCTTGATTAAGAATCTCAGAGAAAAACTGTTTAGAGATCAGATAATATTTTCTTTTTTGTTATAACACAAAAACACATTTTTTGTTACCTAAATCTAAAAATGAGATGAAGGAAAATGAAAGCAAAAGAATAAAATTTAGCAAGCTCTTTCTCTGGAGTACTGAATGATTCTCAGAGAAGATCAGCCAAGACAGGTAAAGACATTTTCTTAAAAAGAAGATGGATAAGTAAAATTGATGGAAATTCCTTATTGTTTTTGCTGTCAAAGGCTAAGAGAGTCACATCAATTGGATTCATGAAATGATCAGGTTAATGTTCAAACCCATGTACTTAATGTTGCTAACTTATATGAGCAACATTCATTTTATGTCCCTGACTGACCTTTCTTAATGAATGCTAGAGAAATGTATTTCTAAATATGCCAAGGTTTTTCCTCATATTTCAGAGATTAAAATTTTACATTCTTTCAAGAATCAAGTAATTCCATACTTGCCAAGAGGTTTTGATTAATGTTTGATATCAATATTGAGCTGTAAAGCATTTTATTAGAGGTTATACAGGATTTAATATCTTAGAACATATACTTATGTATATTACCTAAGATGGCATGTAGGACAGTAGGACAAGTCATATCCTGAAATATTAATTTGAGTTAGTGCCTTGAAAGCAGTGTTGGATAGGCTTGCAAAGAAGTGAAGATGAGAGAGACAAGCAAGATTCATTTGCTCTCCTCCTATATTATTTAATTACTATCATTGAGTTTCCAGACTCACTGGATAACAACCAAATTCACCCATTTAATTGTAGCTATTTTATGTAATTTGTAGCTTGGCAATAGAATTCAAAATGAGGCAATACATTCTCATCTGTCTCCATAAAAATGCATCATCTATTAAAGATTCCAGAAGCACTTTCTATTTATAGTCATATTTCTAAATAAACAGAACCATTTTCAATAAAAATTCACTGGATGTTCATTTTTATTTGTAAGAGTTATTGAATGACCTTATAAAATAATTCTGGTAAAAATAACTTTATATTTAATAAAATCCATCTGTATTGCTTCAGGTTATGAAATATGTGAGCTCTACTTACTCAGTGCATATGAGAATTAATATGGTTTATTCCTTGCTGCCCAAATTCTCTGAAGCACTAGGGATATTGAAAGTTAGGATGGGGACAAGACAACTGCTCTAGAGGAATAAAAAAAATGAAAAATAAAATAACTTCACAGAAACAGGAAAAAAATTGTATTTAATTTACTATTTAAAAGTTATTTGGTATTAAAATGTTATCTAAGATTTTCTCATGTATCTGTATCTATCAGACCACTAGATCCTTCCTTTGAAGGCAAATATTCCTATTCAATAATTTCATATTTATCTTTTTGGAGATAGTTTATTCATTAAGAGACAAATAGCTACATTTTTAAACACAAAGGTTAGCAACTCCTATTTGTATTGGTTTGTTTACTTGCAAACCTTACAATATTCAAATATATTGTTTATCTCTCCCATACATGGTGTTGGGAAAACTGGGTATCCATTTGCAAAAGAATGAAACTGGATTCTTATAATACCCCACTTACCTAAAAATTAACTCAAAATGGATTAAAGAACTAAACATAAGACCTTAACCTGTAAAAGTCTTATTAGAAAAGATAGGAGAAATTTTTCATCAGATTGGATTGGGAATGATTTCTTGATGAAGACACCAAAAATACAAGGGGAATAAAAGCAGAAATATACAAATGGAACTGCCTCAAGCGCTTTTGTGCTTTTCCAGTTCCTGTTCTGGCTTAAGAATAACTTTCATGTTCTCATTCCATCCTAACAACAGATAAAAACCTGAACAAACTGAAAAATCAACTCTACTTGGGTCTGTTAAAGCAGTGAAGTCACAATTTTCCCCCAAATTGGAGAGATAAACAGGTCAGGTATGCTTTTATCTGTCAGAGAAATGTGTTCTACTGCTCCCCAAATAGGAAAGACAGAGAGGTAGACACGCTTAGAACACAATTTACCAAAGCAGAAGCCCATGGGAGCCAGAGATCAGGTAGGAATTATAATTAACGAAGTGCTAGATGGTCAGGCTAAACAATCCTGGGAGGTGAAGTCTCTAGGTGGCCATGATCAGGGCAGGGAGCAGTGGTGGAGGTAGGCAGGGGAGGAAGGAGTTGGGGCAGTGGAACATGCTTTTGTGAGTTTTATATCTAAGAGCTCTACCATGTTCTGACATGAAATACTGGAGAAAAATCCTCTGTGCTTCTGGCAGTGAGAGAAGTAATAATTTTGAAATATGCCAAAACATTTCATTCTTCTAAACGTCTTCCCTCAGGACAGATTATTTTATATGAGCCTAATTTTATGTGGCCTGCAGCCATAGCAGAGTGGTATCTGATCCCATCAGATCTGGGAAGCTGAGCAGGGTGGGGCATGATTAGTCCTTCATGCAAGACCACCTGGGAATACCAGATACTGTAGGCTTGGGAGAAGGACTTAGCAACCCACTCCCAAAAAGCAATCAGCCATTGAAAATCATACAAATAGAAGAGAAGCATGACAATAGTGTTTCCCCTGTTGCACGCAAGGTTTCTATGAGTCAGATATCAACTCAATGGCACCTAACAACAATTTTATGTGATAAAATTTGCTAGGAATTCCCAGAACTTACCTGGCCTTGTTGTTGTTCTTAGGTGCCGTGGAGTCGAGTCTGACTCATAGCGACCCTATGTACAGCAGATCAAAACACTTCCCGATTCTATGCCAGGCACACGATTTTATTTATGTTTAAGCCCATTGTTGCAGACACTGTGTCAATCCATCTGGTGGAGGGTTTCCTCTTTTGCATTGACCTGCCACTCTTCCAAACATGATGTCTTTCTCTAGGGATTGACCTCTTCTGACTACAAGCCCGAAATATGTAAGACGCAGTCTGGCCCTTCTTGCTTCCAAGGAGCATTCTGGTTGCACTTCTAGGACAGATTTGTTGGTTAGAGAAGGGAAATACCAAACTCCATACCTCCAGTGATCCTTCGTTCACAGAGAAAAAATGAGCTGTGAAAACATATGATGGCAAGAAGGAATCATAAATGTGCATTATCAACCAAACTAAGTTTTTCTGAACCAACTACATGCTGTATAATTCCAACTCTATGACATTCTGGAAAATACTAAATGAAGAAAATAAGATCAATGGTTGTCAGAGGTAAGCAGGGAGGCAGTTAGGAATAGTGAAGCACTGAGGATTTTTAGGGCAGTGAAACTGTTCTGTAGGTTGACACAAGGGATAGTACATGTTGTTAAAGCCCACAGAATCTCTAACAGTGAGTGTACCCTAATGTAAAGCATGGACTTTGAGCCATCACTATGTAAGATGTTGATTCCCCAATTGTAATAAAGTATCACTGAGGTGTACAATCAACAATTGAAGTGATTGTACAGGTGTTGGTTTAAAGATATATGAAAACTATATTTTTCCCTCAACTTGGCCCTGAATCTAAGCCTTTGTAAAATGAAATGTATTAAAGAAATGAGACTTTTGTGCATCAAATGGCATAATTCACAGAGTGAGAAAGCAAGTTACAAAATGTAAGAAAGCATTTGTTAATTATATATCTGACAAGTGATAAACATTTATATATTTAGAGAACTCTTGCAACTCAACAACCAAAAATGGATCAAAAACAAGGTAAAAGTATATACATGAAGGAATTGAATTCAGCATACAGTAGAGATACCTACATACCCATGTTTATCACTACACTATTAACCATAACCAAGTTATGGAATCAGCCTAGTGCTCAACAACCATTGACCAGGCAATGAAGAGGTGACATATATACACAATGGAGTTTTATTCAGCCATAAAGAATGAAATAATGTCATTTGCAGGAAAATGGATGGAAATGGATGTTATCAGGAGAAACAAACCATACACATAAATACAAATAGTGCATGTTTTCTTTCATATATGGAATCTGGAAAAAAAGCCTCATGAAAGTAAAAAGGGAACTATTATGGAAAAGGATAGGGATTGAGAGAGAGGGGACAAGCGAAGGTTAGGAGGGGTGAATATGGTCAATGTAGGTTACATGAATGTATGAAAATGACACAAAAAATGATTATCCTGTTCCATTAATATATGTTAATACAGAAAGGGAAAAGGTTTGAAGAAACTTTTTTCCAAACAGGATATACAAATGACCAAAAAGTATGAGAAATGATGCTCAATATCACTAATTAATAGAGAAACACAAGTCAAATCCATGAGATATCACTTTATAGCCAGTAGGATATCTGTCATAAAAATAAAACAAAGCATAAAATAACAAGTGTTAGCGAGAATATGGAGACATTGGAAACTTTGTGTGTTTACCAACAATGCAAAATTTTACAACCTTTGTGAAAAACAGTATGGATGGCCTTTAAAAATTTTAAAGAGTTACCATATGTTTAAGCTGTCCCACTGCTATGTATATATAAAAAAATGTTGAAAGCAAGATCTTGAAGCGTTGCTAGCAGAAAAATCCATCACAGCCTTATTCACAGTAGTCAAGAGATAAAAGGAACCCAAATACCACTGATGGATGAATGGACAGATAATATGCAGCATACATACAATAGAATGGAAAGAAAGCGTGTTCTACTCTACAACACAGATGAATCTTGAGGGTATCATGCTAAGTGAAATAAGTTAGGTACAGAAAAATAGATATCAAATGATTCTTCTAATGGGGGTAAGAGTAGTCAAATTATTAGGGACAGAAAGTAGAACCATGGTTTGACCAGGATCAAGGTAGAGAGAGAAAGGAGGAGTTATGTGATGGATATAGAACTTCATTTTTGTGAGATAAAAAGTTTTAGAGATCTGTTGCCAACAAATGTGAATGTACTTAACACTACACTTGAAAGTGGTGACAGTGGTTAAAATATGTAATCTTTTATATTTAAAAAGTGCCACCCTAGCATCTGAAAACCCTATGATGGTTACTATGAGTCAGACCAAACTTGATGGCACCTAACAACAACAACCCTAGAATCTGATTCTGTCTGATCTTGGAAGATAAGAAGGGTGGGGCCTGGTTAGTCCTTGCACAGGAGACCACAGGACCAGGCAGCCCACCCCTGAAGCAACCAGCCATTGAAAACCCCATGAATAGCAGAGAAGTACCGACAATAGTGTCAGGCATGGCAGAGTGTCAGGGAGTGTTTCATTCTGTTGTACAGAGGATCGCTATGAATTGGTCCCAACTCAATGGCACCTAACAACAATAATCCATTCATGAGAACAGACCCCTCATTAATCTATCCACAAGGACAATGGGATTAAATTTCCAACACTTAATTTTTAATCTAAAATGATTAAATGTTTTTGTATTCCAGTATTTAAAGGTCAAAAAGAAAGGAGAAATATGCCAAAATGACAGAGTAGTAGGGGCATGAAGTAAAAGATAACAAGAGTCATGTTTTATTTAAGGCAAGGAAGTTCAGTATTTCAGGAAGGAGAGACTGAATAAGTTTCTGCAATTTAGTTTGAATCAAATGATTCAAACATTCATTTTGATCAAAACCAAAATGAACTTGGTGAGATGAAGACATTACAATTTTTAAGACTGACATTTCACAAGGATAAAAAAGAAGAAATCTCATTAGAAAGACTTCAATATTTATGAAATGAATTGAAGGATAAGAGAGGTCTGGAACCATAAACAAGCCTTTTGAAATCATTTATTATGAAGGTCAGATGAAGCAGTAGCTGGATAAAAATTTGAGGTCATGAAAGCCTTTTATTTGCAGTGATATTTCCTTTTGTTTATTTTTAATTAATGTTTCATTATGGAATAACTATAGATTCACATTCAATGTTAAGAAAAAATAGAGTTCTTATATATTATTTAGCTAGTTTAGCCCAGTCAAAACATCTCATAAAACTATAATTTTTGCAAAATGCATTCATAACCATAATATTGGCATTGACCTAACCAAGATGCAGAATACTTTCAATTTCACAAGAATTTCCTCATGTTGCCTTTTTAAAGCCATGTCCACTTCCCTCCCTTCCTTAAACTCTTGTTGGTTGGTGCTACTGAGTCAGATCCAACTCAGAGACAACAGAACAAAACATTACCCAACATTGGGTCATGTGCATGATCCTTGTATGTTTGAGTCCAATGTTGTAGCCACTGTGTTTCTTTTCACTTTGAATTGTGCCACATGAGCAAGAGGACATCCCAAGAGCTTCCTTCCATTTCCATCATAAGGTTGACTCTACTTTGAAGAAGCAGCTATAGTCATCTCTTGAATGACTTCCAGCCTGCAGGGCTCATTTTGCAGCAATATATTTGATAGTGCCTCTCTGCTATTCATAGTAGTGGGCTGTTGGGTCTTTCTCCATATTCTGTCTTAGTTTGCAAGCTCAGCCAAAACCTGTTTACCATTAGTGGCCCTGCTAATATCGGAAATACCAGTGTAATAGCTTTCAGTGTCACAGAGACATGCAAGCCACCACAGCACAACAAGCTGACAGGCATGTGGCAGTCCTTAATCTCTAGCCACCAATAATTTGTTCTCTATTTCTATTAATTTTGATATTTCATGAATGCTATATAAACAGATTGGAAGAAGGACTTGGCAACGCACTCCCAAAAAACAATCTGCCATTGAAAACCCTAGAATAGCAGAGAAGCACTAACAATACTGTTTTGCCTATTGTACATAGAGTTGCTATGAGTCGGATATCAACTTGACAACACTAACAACAACAACCATAACACATAAACAGAATCATATAGGATACAATATTGAGGATTTGGTTTTTTCATTTAGCATTATTTCCCATAGAATCACCCACATTGTTATGCATATCACTAATCTATTCCTTTTCATTGCTGAGTTCTGTTCAATGGCATGGCTGTATCATGGTTTCCTTAACCATTCACCAATGGAAAAACATCTTGTGTAGTTGTTTCCAGGTGTGGGCTATTACGATAAAGATGCTATGAACATTTCCTCCAGGTTTTCAGGAGAAAATAAGCTTTTCTTTCTATGGAATAAATGTTTAAGAGAGAAACAGTTGTATCATAAGATAATGGTATTCTTACCTTATGATAATGGTATGATTATATGATTTTGCATCCCAAAAGAAATGGGCAAGTCACTAAGTTTCTTTCTATCTCCACCTGTGTTTTTTCTTGTATTTTGGCTTAGCAAAAACATATATAAGAGCTGGGATTTAGCTCAGGTGGTAAAGCGCCAGTCTACAATATCTGAGTTCATGGGTTCAATTCCTAGCATGGCAAAAATGGGAGAAGGACATGGCAATCCACTCTCCAGGCAATCTCAAGACAATCAGCCCTTGAAAACCCTCTGAGGGTCGCTATGAATCAGACATGACTTGATGGCACCTAACAACAATAACAACATCTGTGAATAATGAGAAATTTATCCTATTCAAATGTAAAGGCTATCCTTTCAAATTGATATTGTGCCTGCAGTGGTAGCACTGTGGTTTCCGATCCTGTCAGATCTCAGAACCTAGTCAGGATCAGGCCTGGTTAGTACTTGTATGGGAGACCTTCTGGGAACACTGGATACTGTAGGCTTGGGAAAAGGACGTGGCAATCCACTCCCAAAAATCAATCCACAATTAAAAACCCTGTGAGTAGCAGAGCGGCACTGACAATAGTGTTTCACCTATTGTACATAGGGTCTCTATGAGTCGGACACTGGCACCAACTCAAGGGCACCTAACAAGAACAAAAGGTATATGTTGCTTGTGGCCATAGCACTGTGGTTTCCGAACCTGTCAGATCTCAGAACCTAAGCAGGATCAGGCCTGGTTAGTACTTGGATGGGAAACCGCCTGGGAACACCAGGTGCTGTAAGCTTGGGAGAAGGACCCTGCAACCCACTCCCAAAAATCAATCCGCCATTGAAAACCCTACGAATGGCAGAGAAGCACTGACAATAGTGTTTCCTCTGTTGTATGTAGGTTGCTATGAGTGGGATACCAACTTGATGCCACCTAACAACACAACAAAAAGTATATGTTATCTCATCATGAATTCAATTTGTATTATTTTCCTCTAGTCAATGTTATTGAACACATTTGCATGTGCAGTTTGCAATCTATAAATCCTCTTCAATAAAATGTTTCTATATTTTGTCATTTAAAAAGTACCCATTTTTTCATGTGTATAAAACTTACTAGGTTTAATTGTGACATTCCCTTATGTGCATATCATTGTACATTGCTCATATTCACATCCCCCAATTTCCTGTCATGACCTCCCTCCTCTCCTATCCCTTCCTCTTTACCAGTGGTCTCCCTTCTACTTGCATGTCTTGTTTGTGTCTGTTTCTGTATATAATATCTATTTATATATCATCCCCCATGTGAATGTCAGTTTGTTTTGCTAAGGGTGCTTGTGTGTTGCTATAATGCTGAAAACTATGCCACTGGTATTTCAAATACCAACAGGGCCACCCATGGTGGACAGGTTTTGGCTGAGCTTCCAGACAATGATAGACTAGGGAGAAGGAGCCAGCAGCCTACTCTCGAATCAACTTTTGTTGTTAGGTGCTGTCAATTTGAGTCTGACTCATGGAGACCCTCATAGAGTTTTCAATGGCTGATTGTTTCAGGGTTGCTTCTGGAGTGGATTGCCTGGTCCTCCCATTTTTGCCCTGCTGGGGATTGAACAGAGGGCTCAGGGAGGGCAGAGCAGTACTTTACTGAGCTAAACCCTAGCTCCAAAACTTATGAATAGCTGAGAAGCGTTGTCAAGTATAGTGCTAGAAAATGAGCCCCCTCAGGCTGGAAGGCATTCAAGAAACAACTAGGGAACAGTTGCCTCCTCAAAGTAGAGTGAACTTTAATGACAGGAATGGAGTAAAAGTCCTAGGACCTCCTTTTGCTGATAGCATATGACTCAAAATGGGAAGAAACACAGTGCCCAAAACAGTAGACTTAAACATAAAACGATCCTGTGC
The DNA here is from genome assembly GCA_007922755.1 of Pedetes capensis. Taxonomy (NCBI): domain Eukaryota; kingdom Metazoa; phylum Chordata; class Mammalia; order Rodentia; family Pedetidae; genus Pedetes; species Pedetes capensis. Next base: position 1,066 of record VMDO01034007.1, on the reverse strand, counting down.
ATGGAACATTGTTGGGTAGTGTTTCTCGTTCTGTTATACATAGGGTCACTATAAGATCCAACTCAAGTGGCATCTAACAACAAACAAATACAGAATATTCATGTAAACCACATTAATCTAATATGTCAATTTTGGAAAACATGAGATCTTCAGGATTTATAACTTCACTTATTTTCATTAGTTATTTGTGGGTTTTGCCATAAGTATTGCTGTGCATGTTTTATTAGATTTAAATTTATTTTAAATAATTGAAATGGTACTAGTCAATTAATTTTAATGTCCATATGTTCATTGCTTATTGAAATATACTTGAATTTGTATGAAATTGATCTATTTCATCTATATTTTCAAATTTTTGTGTTTGGAGTCGTTTTTAGTATTCCTTGTTATTTTTTACATGTCTTCAAGGTGTTTATTGATATTCTTATTTCAATCCTGAATTTATGACATATCTTTCTTCTTTTTTCTCTGCTAGAGCATTGCCAATTATATTAATTTTCTCAAAGAATCAGTTCTTGTTTCATTCATTTTCTTTATTGATATTTTGTTTATAATTGTTTTGATTTTTCCACATATTGGAAAATTAATTGCTATATTTCACTATATTAGGTCAAAATAACTCAAATTCACATAAAATAAATCTAAACATAATGAAAACTTTATATAAGTAGATGTAAATATATATGTGTGTATACACACACACACACACACACACACACACACACAGCATGCAGTCATACCACTGTGGCCTCTGATCCTGTCAGATCTCTGAAGCTAAGCAAAGTCAGGCCTGGTTAGTACTTGGATGGGAGACCACCTGGTAACACCAGCTAATGGAGGCTTGGGAGAAGGAACTGGCAACCCACGCCCCACAAAAATCCAATCAGCCATTGAAACTCCATGAATAGTAGAGAAGCACTGACAATACTGTTTCTTCTGTTGTTTGTAGGGTTGCTATGAGTCAGACACCAACTCAACAGCACCTAACAACTATATATATATATATATATTATATATATATATTATATATATATATATATATATATTATATATATATATATATATA
>VMDO01034006.1:0-17397 GCA_007922755.1 Pedetes capensis | reverse complement strand
TATCAGCCACTGGGAGAGGTCAGAATGAGATACACAAACCTAACTCAGATGCACGTACCATTATTGCTCTCACAAAGCAATTATGCATCATTCCAACTCCTTCCTGTTACTCTCCAACTTTTTTTATTCTTTTGTGGTACTGGAGGTTGAATCCAGGGCCACATATATGCTAGGCAAGTGCTCTACCACTGACCCACACCCTACATTAGTCACCTTGTTCTTCTTTGTGGAAAATGTCTGACAGAAACAAACTTATGAGAGGAATGACTTATTGGAGCTCATGGTTTTTTAGAGGATCTCAGTCCTTAAGATAGAGTAGGCATGGTGGCAGGGCAGGCAGCCGGTCCTGTGGCAGAGAACCTCACATCTTACTAATCAGGAGCAGAAGAGCTATGGAAACTGGGGATCCTCATAAAACCTCCAAAGGCCTGCTCACCATGACTTAGTTCTCCAAAGTCAGGATCCACGTCCCAAAGTCCTGTAGCCTCCCAGGACAGCACCATGAGCTGGGGACCAAATATCCAAACACATGACCTTTGAGAGTCATTTTAGATTCAAACCATAACACACTCCCAGCCTCTTTTTCATTTATTTTATTTTGAGACAAGGTCTCACTAAGTTGCACAGGCTGCCTCTGGCCTTGAACTTGTGATCCTCCTGCCTCAGTACCCCTAGTTGCTAGAATTGCAGACATGTGTCTGATGTTTGGCCTACTCTTCAGGTTTAAGGAAAAGAAAGCATGGCTACAGTAAGTCAACAAAGATGGAGCGATGTTCAGTGAGAATGACAAAGTAACGGAAGGGATCCTTGAATGAGGTCAAGGGGAAGCCTGTGGATCTAAAAGAAAAAACTCCCTGGTAATCATTTACATGTTTGGAGAAGAGATGGAAAATAATAAATTAAATGGTTGTTCCAGGACAAGGCTATTACAGCTGCATCCACTGAGCACTGATATGTGGACCTACATCTTTCCCAGGAAGGTTTTGCATTACAGCTTCTTTTTCCCCTATGCTCAGACTTTGTTCTGTGTCAGGAATCCATAATCCTTTTGTAGAAAGGGTCAGGTAGTAAATATTTTAGGCTTTGTGGACCATACTGTCTCTGTTATAGCTATTCAACTTCGCCACTATAGCATGAAAGTAGCCATATTCAAAACACAAACTAATAGGCATAGTTATGTTCCAATAAAACTTGATAAAAACAGCTGATGGAATTGGCCTACAGGATGTAGTTTGTTGACCCTAATCTGTAGTACTAATTGTTGTTAGGTGCCATCGAGTCAGTATCTGACTCACAGCGACCCTCATAGGGTTTTCAATGGCTGACTGTTTCAGGATTGCCTTGGGAGTGGATTGCCAGGTCCTCCTCCCATTTTTGTGGTGCTGGGAACCGAACTCAGGACCTCAGAGACTGTAGCACAGTGCTCTACCAACTGAGCTAAATCCCAGCCCATAGTACTAATAAAACATATAATTCAATAATATATATGTACTGGAAAGAAGGGAATCTTCCAAGAGGAGAGAAAGGAGAGTTACTCCAAGAAGATATTACTACATAAGCAAAGGAAGGAATCACCTAGGGAACAGAATAAAAATGAAGAAAATAATTTGCCTTATCTTTTCAGTCCTAGACAAGACTTTCAAATCCTAATTTCTACCTTACTTTTTCCACAGTTGAAGAAACTGAGTATTGGAAAAGAGAATGACTTGCCAAAAATCATACAGCAACTTACATCCATAGCTGGGTGTAAAATATACATATCCTGGTTTAATTCTTTTTCCAATAAACAGGGGTTTTTGTACAAATTTTCTTTGGACAACCTCAGATTCATGTTGCATGTCACTTCACATTGCCAAATGCTAAATTGCCAAGAGATTTTGATGGTGATAACTTTCTTTTCATGGGTGTACTCTGAATATAGCCATTTTTTAACCTAGTTGTTTGAGAAAAAAGAAAATGGTATCCAGAGGTTTTTGACAGTGACATTATCCATGGGGCCATAAAATGGAAGGTCTGAACACTAAACTTTATTGCCCAACCCTTCTGGTTTACTGGCTATAAAGACTTGCTCTACTACAGGGAGACAGAAAGTAATGAGCAAATATTTTTCTCTCTCTTCTGGCTGTTGGAAGTAGAATCTAAGAATAGTCAATATAATTCCAGTCCATGCTTGGCAATGAGTGCCTAGAAATTGAAGTCAGTTACATCTAATTTAGCAGAAATAATTTTCCAGCCTAAATGCTTTTTAGGTGCCATTGAGTCAGGTCCAACTCATAGCAACCCTCACAGGGTTTTCAATGACTGATAGTTTTCAAGATTGTTTTGGGAGTGGATTGCCAAGTCCTTCTCCTGTTTTTGTAGTTCTAGGAATCAAACCCAGGTCCTCAGAGTGCAGAGAAGCACTCTACCAACTGAACTAAACCACAGCTCAAAAGTTAAGTAGTATGTGAAAAAATGATGGAAAACTCATGCATTGGAATACAATTTGAGGGCAGACATGAGTTGCTCCACATTTAAAGGGGAGTAACAAATTCAATATTTGCTTACAGGGAGTTGAAAGATTTGTGTGTCTGATAGTATTAGAAAATAATCAAGGTAAGGTCCCAATCCTCATGGATTGTTACCTACAGATAAACAACCTTGAGCACCTAGATCACCCACCCACCTCAGAAGGAGGAACATCTCTAGCAGCAGTGCTCAAGATGAAAGACCACCACTTACTCCTCCTATACCCTCCCCCCATACACAAAGGGCCCTATAAGAATAACTCCCCTTTGGCAGGCAGCTGCTGTTCCTCTTAGAAGGACAAGTCAACCTTCACCAAGGTGCTTATAGTAAAAGTCTTTTGCTTTACATATGGCGTAGTGTGATGGTGTGATCTCTCTCCACTGGTACCTAACAATCAATATATGTTTTAGACCTCTTCTGGATTTGTGCATTCTAGGCAATCAAGAAGAATTTAGCACTTCTAGAGATTTCTTATTATACTGAGGTGTGTAGATTGCACCAATGGCCTCATTTCTCCCTGCTCTCTCCATAAATTTCCTTCGCTCAGGTGAGTTTGAAGAGCTCTGTGAAGAGGCAGTGCCTATTTTCCTACTTATTGGATCTAAGCTCAGTCATGTGGGTTGTTTTGGTGAAAAGAATGAGGTTGTTGTGACAATCTATGAGTTTTAAGCCTAGATTTCAAGAGGTTTTGAGTTTTTCTGCTTCTTATTTCTTGCTTTTGCTATCATTATGCACAGGGCATACCTAGACTAGTCCATCTCTCTAGGAAGTAGAAAAGAGACATATGGATCAGAACCAAGTCACCCCACTTGAATCCAACCTAGATAAGGTCACTCCTAGTCAATCTATGGATAAATGGAAGAGTTAGCCAAGATTGGAATAATCAGGTGACAAAGCCCAGGCTAGATTCAATGGAACACAATAGACATGAAAATAGAAATATTTACATCTGAATGCCTGTTAGGTAGTGAGATAGCTATTAGCAGGCAATACGGAGGAAAAGGGGATTAAAAATTACTCCTACATCTAGCCATAATGAAAGAAGCCATGTGTGAAACCAATCTCCAAGGACACTGGAAGAATGTTGTTCTAACAGACCCCACATCCTAACCAAGATCAATAGCTGCCTGAGTATAAACAAAGGCAGAACATCTAAGATATCTGTCTATTGGCCCATCTTTTTGAAATATGCCAAACAAGTCTATTGAGCTACTTTATAAAACAAAGACCCTAAGCCTCATATGCCCTAAACCACAAAAATTTACTAAACAAGGGCTTTTCCAGATGGGGTCTGAGTTCCTGTGCTCAAGGCTCGCAACACACTAGAGAACCCACGGCAGACATCCCACTGGGGTTGTCCTAGTTTGAATAAAACCAGAGGGAACCCTCTCTTCTTTCTTCTCTTTTCCTCTTCTCTATGGTGGTTGCATGCGCACCTCTCCTTCTTGCAGAAGCTCCATGTAAGCTGCCCCTTCTCTCAGAGCCACAATCCTCACTGCCTATCCAAGATACTTTTCCTTCTAAAAAGCTTATTTTTACTCTTCTGCCTTGTGGCTTCACCTCCCCATAGACAATAGAAATATCTTTATTCCAATTCACCCAGAGAATCGAGGTTTTTCATAATTCCTTTCCAGATTTGTCTAAACTTCTCCAGGTACCTCAGTTTTCCCTAGTAAGTATTCCTTAAAGGTCTACTATCTTTCACAATAAACTCTGTCTATCTTCTCTACCATAACTTCTGAGTTAGGTATAAATTCTCTTATATATCAAACATAAAAACTGAAGTTTGCTGCCAGATTCCCAGACCCTAGTTCCCTGGTAACACCTCCAAGTGTTGGAATTATTTGTTACACAGTAATATTTTAGCAGTAGATAATTTATGCACATGGAGACTTGGTACATATAATTAAAGATGTTGTAATTGCTACAAATATTACAGCAATATTTTCCAAGTACTATGGCACAGCATTTAAGAGGCTGAGTGAGTGCTAACCTGCATCAGCTTGAGTCCTCACTCAACCACTTACTCAGTGTCCTTAGGTGTGGCAACCCTTCTAAAATGACAGGCAATGAGTTACACTTTGTTTAATGCCCTTGCTTTGAGTGTAGGTAGATCCTGTGATCAATAGACCATGGCAAACATGATGAGATACCACTCTCTTAACTAGATTTTATTGTAAAATTCTCCATCTTAGCAAACCAAAGAAAGATGCCCTTGCTGGCGTTGAAGAAATAAGCTGACATGTTGTAAGAGAACCATGTGGCAAAGAACTCTAGGTGGCCTCTAGAAGTTGAGAGTGGAGCTCAATCAACAGCCAGAAAGAAACTAGGAAACTCAACCCTACAATTGCGAAAATTGAATCTACATTTAACCCTAGTGAACTGAAAGACAAATTGTTCCCTAGTCCAGACTCCAGATAAGAATACAGCTGACCAGCACCTGAGTACAGAATGATGACACCCAGAGCACAGGACCTAGTTGAGGTCTGCTAATCTCCTGCCCCACAGAAATTGGAATATAAAAAATGTGTGTTTGTGTTTAACTACTAAGTTTATAGTATTTGCAGAGCAGTATTAGAAAGCTAATATATTAGGAAAGTAATTTCATACCTCCTGTGCCTATTTTTTCTTCATATGTAAAAAGAGAGGAAACAATCTCTATGATATTGCTATGAGAATTAGATAAGTTAATATGAATAAAACACTTAGAACATAACTTATAATAAGCACTGAAGAAATGTCAGCTATTATGAAGACTGTTGTTATCATTTTTGTCAATCCAAAGTCATTTGAAATGACTTCAGTACTTGGTTTAACAGAGCATTCATTCTTTCGGTCGTTGAATAGCAAAGCTTTTATTAAGGCCATAATTTTGTTCTTGAATGCCACCAGTTAGTTATTCAATTAACTACCTCCCTCAAACACGGAAAAATTCCTATTAAAATTGTGAATGAAGAAAATAAAAATCTTTTTCTTCTTTTTTGAGACAGGGGACATAGGGTCTCACTATGAAGCCAAGGCTGGCTCAGAACTCAGTACATAGTCCAGGCTAACCTCAAACTCAGAATCATCCTGCCTCAGCCTCCCTAGTGCTGGGAGTACAGGTGTCAAGCACCATGGCTGGCTTCAAAATATAAATCTTGCCTTGATAAAGTAAGCCTTGGATAACCAAATTGTGATACAAGGATACAGCAGTTAAAGTAACATTAACAGTATTGAAAGAAATAGTGAGAAAAAAAGTTACACAAAGACACATCCAATTTAATACTACTTATTTAAAATGTCAAAATAGGTAGCATAATAAATTATTTATAAAAATATACAATAAAAGTGTGAGGATGCACACCTACTTCTGAAGGAGGAAGGAGGCAGAATGGAATGAACCTGGGTCACAAAAAGGCTTTACTCTTTACAAATAAATCACAATGTCAGCACTGACTCACTCTGAAAAGTGAGTATGGACATTTGCTACATTACTTTTATACTCTCTTGTACATTTTAAATACTTCTTTGAATGAATCAGTTCTGCTACTTATCTGTGTATGAGGAGACCTAGTTTCCAATTTCTGTCCTATCACTAGCATGACCTGGAGCAAACCATTTCACTTCTCCACGTTCTAGTTTCCTTATTTGACAAGGGGAGCAGAAGGCAGAAAGGTAACAGACGATTTCACATGTTCCTTCAACTTATAAGATTCCAGAATACTTTATCTTTTGCTTCCAGAAAGGACTGTGCCAAAAACATCCAAAATCTGTTCTGAAATTCCTTTGGAACCACTCTGTCCAACATGTTAGCCACTTGTCACATGGAGCTATTTAAATTCAGTTCCTCAGTTGCACTAGCCATATTTCAAGTGTTCAATAGCCACATGTGGTAAATGACAACCATATTGGATGGCATAGAGAATAAAATTTCCATTATCTCTCAGAAAGTTTTATTGGACAGAGTTGAAAAAGGAAATTTCAAAATGTGATTTGATATCCTGTTCTGGCATGTTTAGATCCTTCATAATCAGTTTTATCAAGCACGTAACTAATAGATTGGGTTATCCATGACAGTCAGCATGTAAAAGCAGAATTTAAGTTCCTTTCATCTGGACACAAATTTAGGAGAGAGAAAAACTGAGAAGGATTAAATTTAAGTTTTTACCAAACTGCAGATTGTAAAATGTTATGATGACAAGTTTTTTCTCACTTTGTTCATTCTAAAATCTCTTAAATTTCTCTTCCAGTTCTAATATCTATCAATTTCTTAACTAAACCATGCTCATATTCCTTCCTTCACAACACATTTAACACTTTGAAACTGTTAAGCCAGGCTAGGTGCCATAGCACATGCCTGTAATCCCAGTGACTAAGGAGGAGGAGGCAGGAGGATGGCAAGTTTGAGGCCAGAAGAAGACTGTATAACTTAGCGAGACCCTGACCCAAAATAAAAAATTAAAAAATGGACTGGAGGTACAACCAAGTGGAAGAGCCCTTCAAGGTATGTGGTATTTGCAAGGCCCTGGGTTCAACCTCCAAGTACCTCAAAAAAAGAAACTGGCAAATCAAATACATGTTTTAATATGTCTTCCCTAAATTTGAAATAAGAAATACTTTATGCAAACATTCATTCATTCATCTGGTATTTACAGGTTATCGACTCCTTGCTTGGCACTCTTACGGGCCTAAGAAACAAATACCCAGAAAAGACAATACAGAAACCTTAGCCCAGTCTCAGCTTTCACACATAGATTAGAAAGTGGACTGGACTATTTACATAGGTCTTTGCACTTTTAACATAACCTGGTGATTCTCAAATTTCAGTGCACATCAGAATCATAATTTCTTGGGGGGGTGTTAAAGCATAAATCAGTGTGTCCCACCCTCAGAGTGTCTGATTCTGTAAATCTGGGGAGAGACCCAATAATTTGCATTTCTAGCATGCTACCTGGTGATACAGATGCTTCTGGTCTGGAGACCACATTTGGACTATATTAATTTCCCCATGTGTCTCTGTGTTAGGTATTGTTATTTCCATTATCAAGATAGTGAAATGGCTTCTCAGAGATTTTGAGAAACGCATCTAAGATGTTACAGCTGCAGGGGGTAATATTCAAACCGGATTTTGGATCTTCACATGACAAACCAGTGCACTTTTCACTTAAGCTGCATTGCCTCCCAAAGTGATCCAAATTGAGTGGGTAGAAAGAATAAGTAACAGACAGGATATAAACTCCAAATCTTCCTCTATCTATGGCCCTTCAGCTTTAATTTCATGCAACAGTTGTGGGTTCTGAAAGACAACTTAGCACTAGTTGATCATAAAGAACATAAGTTCATCAGCAGGAAATCTTTGTTTATTTCCTGCATCATATATCATCTAAGAAATTCTGAAGCTAAATTTTAATTTTTCAGACCATTTTCTTCTCTTATCTAAGTTGATTCCATCTAATACCATTTTGCATTGTTAGAGTAAATTCATACTCTCAAAGAGATGCCTAACCTTCTAAAGCAGATTTCGTCTGCATAGAAAGTCTGTGATTCTAACTTACCATCAAAACCAACTTGAGAGTAATAGGATTTCAAGGGAGACAGGAGAGTGGAATTTGGTGATCTGTTCTTCTCTAGGAGATCTAAAGCAGTAATTCTGAACCAGACTTTCCCCACCTTGAGACATTTGACAAGATTTGCAGTCTTTCTTAATTGTCACAACTGGAAGTGGGGAGGAGGCCAATGATGCTGCCAAATATCCTGCAATGCACAAGACAGTCCCCCACAACTAAGCATTGTTGCTGTTGTCATTGTTAGGTGTCGTTGAGTCCGTGTCCAACTGGAAACAGTATTGTTAGTGCTTCTCTGCTATTCATAGGGTTTTCAATGGCTGGTTGATACTTGGAAGTGGGTTGCCAGGTCCTTCTCCCAAGCCTACAGCACCTGGTATTCCCAGGCGGTCTCCCATCCAAGTACTAACCAGGCCCGACCCTGCTTAGCTTCTCAGATCTGGCGGGATCTGATGCCACAGGGCTACTGCTGCAGGCACAACAAAGCATTATCCAGCCCAAAATATCAATAATGTTTCCTGCTCCATTGTCACATGAAAAATGTCTCCAAACATTGCTAAATATTCCCTGGGGAGCAAAATTGTGCCCAATTGAGAACCACTGCTCCAAAGTTATAATTAAAAATCTCACTTGGCATCTTTCATTAAAATGATTTTTTAAAGAGAATGATGCTTCATTTTATTTATGTTATTTATAAGTCCTCTAGGGCCCTGTGAGTGGCAGGCTCTGCCCTTTAAGATCCCCAGAAGTATCAGGAATAGATTGCAAATTTACAAGTGAAAAGTGTTAAGAGGATGCAAAATAAGGCTTTTGTATGTTTCTGCCTGATCTTTTGTTTTAAAAAATAAAAAACTAGGATTCACTCATTCTTCTTAGGCCAGGAAAAAATTATCATCTCCCAACAAATTAGTTTTATTATTTTCTTTTAAAAAAAAGAATTTTAAAAATCAACACATCTGAGTATGGAGAAAACATTCTATCTATGAGTATTAGTTACTCAGGAAGTCTCAGGACCAGAAGTTGAGAAATTTCGCTGAAAATATATTGGATATGCGTTTGAAAGTTTGAATTAAATTCAATTTCTAGGGCTTTAAAAATCATAGTTTTCTTCTTTTGGAAAAGTAGGAGAATGAGAAACCACACTGAGTTTCTATAAATGTGAGTATTTAAAATGGCTGCTGGCTTCAATGTTAGAAGCCTTGCCAATCAGAGAAGTCAGGTGTAGTTCTCCAAGGTCAAGAATAACTCAGCCTCTCTCATAAGCCATATATAAAGGGAGACCCTACGTTAGGTCCTCAAGGAAATTTGCAGCTCCATCAATATCTAACATACCAGAAATCTTTTCATTAACCTACTAGACACCCAAGTTCAAACTGAACAGGGAGAACAAGACATGACAGGAAACTCTTCCCCCTGGGAAACTGTTTTGGGATCTCTGAAGTTCACAAGGGCCATATGTATAAACACAACAGTGACTCTGACAAATTCTTTTTTGAATTACTGCTTTACTGGGGAAAACTGTGGAAAGGCAAAATAATAATAAATAATAATAATAATAAAATCAGTTTTTCAATATTGAAAACAGGAGTAGGAAATTTGGAGCCTGAAATTCTCATTCAATTCTGCAATTCTTCCTAAAGTTACCATCTGGGAACTTTAGAATAAGTTACTGTACCTTTATGAACCTTGGCTTTCTCCACTGTAAAATGAGAATAATAATTTCTACCACATGAATTTGTCATGAAGTTCAAACAAAATACATGTGAAAAGATTTTGTAAACTGTGACTTTGACAACCCTTGCTGATCATCCTTAGCAGCCATTCATTCACGCATTCATTCCTTCATTCACTCACTCATTTACCTACCAGTAACCATTGACTGGGAATCTAAGACTCATTCTGTATATGAGAAAAGTCCTTAACAATTAGCCACCAGCCTGTTCCCTATGAGGCCTTATTAGCGAAGAGTCCGAAGCCATGAACTTCTCTTTGCTCAGGCCAGTTCTTCACCAAGACAAACATATGCTAGACCTCTACCTTCAAGGAACTTCAGTTTTATAAAAAGACATAATTCCCCAAAGCTGAATTTACAAAGCTCTCAAAATACAGGAAAATTCAAGTCATTTTTTCTACACATTTTTTCTTCCAGTATATTACTCATACATACCCAACAGAAGCTAAATTTATCTGCCTCTCCCAGCTAAGCCATCTGTTGCATGTAAACATCACCGATGCATGCATCTAGTTAATTATGGTTCTCACAAAAAAATCTGACAACCAAGAGACATTAAGTGTTAGGTGTTGATGCTGATATTACAGTGGAAAAATGAAAAGATCTTAGCGTCAGGATGGATCTGTAATAGGCTTGGCAATAAAGATGTAAAATTTGAAAATAGAAGGCAAATATAGGTCTCATGAAAAGAGACATGTACATCAACACAGGTGCAAGGAATGAAAGTCTTTAAAAGTGTCATTCATTTAATAGAAGAAAATTACTCTCTAAAGTTATTCAAGGAAAAAATATGGGAAGTAAAATAAATTTTTCCAAACTTCCAAGTTCACATATACAGATCTTGCCTTCCTGAGCCTTTCAGGACAAATGAATGTCAATAATAAATATGGGTATGGATATATCTCTAATCAGAAACAATCCAATCAAATATACTTTATAGCATCCATTCTGTCAACAAACATTCATTGAACATAAATCATTTGTTGATCTAAATTATTATTCTAATGGAAATAAATTGTAAATTAAAGAAATGGTGAAATTGACTATATCTCTAAGTTAAGGGTATCACCTACTTGCCTATTAGTTTCAGCAAATTTTCTCTTTTTTCTTCTTACCTACAATACCAGATGAGAATTCTTCTCTATACTGCATTAGGAAGGGAAGCAAAAGAGGGAATATTAAATCAATTTGCATAGACTATCACCCATGATTGTTCATGCATTGAAAGGTAATGATAAAATGAATACATGACACTTACTTACCCTAATTCTTAGAATAGATACAGTGGCAGCTGCTGACAAATGAGTGGCAGAAAACAATATACCTACTCTAGAATGCTAGAGCCTGATCAGAGTCAAGTTTTCAGTATCTTAACATTAAAAGCAATGAAATTCACTCTTTATTCTCACCAAAGTGTAGTCCAAGGAAGTTGAATAACTATTCTCAATTATTTGTGTATTCATCAAATAAAGATTATAAAATCATAAAAATTAATAAAGCATTTGATCTGTATCCTGATGGAGACCTATAGAATCAATACATAGTTGCACACATACACACACACACACACACATGCACACACACACCACATGCATTTAGTCTCTCCTGCTTTATAAATAGCATTCCCATGTCCTAAAGAAAAATATTGTCTCCAGAAGGAATTCACTCAGATTCCAGACTTTGCTTTTTGTTGCAGGCACACTTGTGATTATGGAGCAAATATGAATCCTGAAGTAGAGGCCGCCAGATCATATCTGACTCTTTTATGACCCAAGAAAAGCATTTGTATGTTTGGAAAGTGTATCTTCTCTATGTGTAATAGTTATATTCCTCTATAATAAAATCCATGTATATGGGTATATATTTTCATTATTAGTTTAGTTTTCTTCCAAATGTTCACAAGAAATTCTAACTTCAGGTTTAACAGTCAACATAAATCTTTTCACCAAGCCAAATAATAATACTTCTATATTTCTTCTTCTATATGACACCATGAATTGTAAAAATTACAATTCAATGACGTCAAATCAATAGTGGTTTGAGGGGATAAATAATAGTCCACCATGTAGATTGTATATAATTATTTCAGAACCATAAAGTAAGTGGGGGGACTATATGTCTCGGTATTGAGACAATGTCCTAATTCATCTGTTTTAAAAATGTGAATTGTAAGATGTTTCAATATGCTAAAGGAAATAAAAATCAGCCTGCATTTGTAAATATAAAAAATGAAGCTGGGAGCCATGGTACATGCCTACAATCCCAGCAACTCAGGAGGCTGAGGCAGGAGGATCGCAAGTTCAAAGCCAGAGGCAGTCTGTGCAATTTGGTGAGACCTTGTGACAAAAGCAAAAGAATTAAAATTCAAAAATAAAAAGGAGCTAAGGGTGTGGCACAATTATAGAACACTTGCCTAGCAAGTATGAGGCTCTAGGTTAAACCACCTCCCTGTACTGCAAAAAAATTAAATGTGAGTATCATGTAACAATTATGAAATATGAACTGCATTGGTCCAAATGTGCAGATGCATTTTAATAGGCCAAAGTATGATCAGAGAGATGATTTTTAAGGAGGATACACACACATTTGTGTTTATTTATCCTTAGTTTTCATGACAATCTGTTCAATCTGTCTGAGAGTGAGTAGAAAAGTCTCTGTAAACTTAAGAACAGTGTATGTAGCTTCTTTGGCTGATTATACACAATACATTTGGGTTTCATTTATCTTATTGGTTTTGGAGCAATAAGACCAACACAGCTGATGTTCCTCTTAGTGACTCAGGGAAGACTAGAATTCACGTTGAAACTCATGTGGCTCCACTTAAATCAACAGCCTAGGGTCAGCTGACTTGGTGTAGAAGGGGATGAAGTGAGGGTAATGAGGGGGTATTGAGGGCTGCTGTCAGATAGAGTGATGGCTGATACTGTATCTACAGATTCATCAAGTAGCTTAGAAAAGTCATGTACTAAGTTGTTTTGACCAACTTCCTTAGGGGAAACAAGTAATTGCACTCTGAACCATGGATAACAAACTCTTGCTTGGTCAAATTGAGTAAGGAACAAAGTCATCTCTCACTTGTGCTTACTTGCTACATTAATTTCCTATTACTTCTCTAATAAATTACCACAGATTTAGTAGCTTAAACAATGTGAATATATGATCCTATAGCTCTCAAGATCAGAAGTCTGAAATGAGTCCACTGGGCTAAAATAAAGTGCTGACTGGGATGCATTTCTTCTAGAGAGTCTAAGGAGAATCCAATTTCTTTCTTTTCCAGTGTCTGGAGGCCAACTGCAGATCTGGTATCATGGCCCCTTTCTTATATTGCTTCAACTTCTGAACTCATTGTAACATCACCTTCTCTTTATCTGCTCTGTCATCGTATTTCCCTCTCTGGGTCTCATTTCCCTACATCCCAAGTTCCTTTATGAAATCCTTTATGATTTTATTGGGCCAACCCAAATCATCCATGATAACATCCCCATCTCAAATTGCTTAACTGAATCACATCTGTAAAGTCCCTGTTGTTGTTGTTAGGTGCCGTCGAGTCGGTATCCGACTCATAGCGACCCTCATAGGGTTTTCAATGGCTGACTGTTTTGGGATTGCCTTGGGAGTGGATTGCCAGGCCCTTCTCCCATTTTTGCGGTGCTGGGAATTGAACTTGGGACTTCAGAGACTGCAGCGCAGCGCTCTACCCACTGAGCCAAATCCCAGCGTAAAGTCCCTAGTCCTGCATAATGTATCACATTTATAGGTTTCATAGGTAGGAAATGAACATCTTTGAAGGCTATTATTCCGTTTACTGTACTTACTTTCTGTCTCCCTTCTCTATTCCTTTTAAAATGGCAGCTCTCAAGTGATGTTCTGTAGCCCATTAGCAAACTGCAGGGTTCTCTATTCTCCAATAGATATTTTATTATAGTACTATTTGTAGGGTGAACTGAGATTTAGCACAGTTGGTAAAGGGCCACTCCACACTTTCTGAGGACCCTGGCTTGATCCCTAGCACCGCAAAAAATGGGAGAAGGATGTATCACTCCACTCCCAAAGCAATCCCAAAACAATCTGCCATTGAAAAGTCTATGAGGGTCGCTATGAGTCAGACATGACTCAATGGCACCTAACAACAACAAATTTGTAGGGTAGTAAAGTCTAGACTATGATCCTCAAATTGTAGAAAACTAGATCAGCACCACTTAGGACTTGTTGGAAATGCAAATTTTGGGGCTCCACTCAGAATTTGTCTGTGCTCCTATAGGAGGGTTATGCTCAGGTTTGGAAAACCCTGATCTAGACTTATATTTCTATGTGTTATGTATGTTAGTCTTCATTATTTTAAATCAGTATTAGTCACATATTCAAGAATGCAAGTACTAGGTAGGGTGAGTAGGACTTGAGATTGCTGTCTAGATTGATATGGCCAAAAAAACATCAAAATATTTTTCAGAAGCCACTTCTGGTGCCACACACCTGTAATCCCAGCAACTTGGGAGGTGGAGGAAGGAGGATCTCGAGTTCAAGGCTAGAGGGAGCCCCAGTAACTTAGCAAGACCCGGAATCAAAATAAAAGTAAAAAACGGGCTTGGGTGTGATTCAGTGGTAGAGCACTTGCAAAGTATGTGTGAGGCTCTGGGTTCAGTACCCTGGTACTGCAAAAAAATAATTTTTAAAGCCATTTCACATTGAGTCCAACCCATTTTCTTTTAAAAATTTTTTTCTCCATAAAAGATTTTCCTTGGACAGCCTCCAAGTACTCACAGGGATTTCTGCTGAAATTAGAGAATGCCTAATATTTGTCAGGAACTCTATAGACTGTTTAACATTTCACATCTCATCATGTTCCCCACCTCAAGCTCATAAAATGTATAAGATGCTCCTTGTAACTATGAAGAGATTGAGGCTTAGAAAGACAGTTTCACATCAGCTTGTTTACCACAGTATACTCAGCTAAACATAGCACAAATATTTCCCAGTGAAGCAAAAGAGGAAGGAATGGAGGAGGAAAAAACCCTATGGTCACAAAAGAACTAAGTGGAAGAGACAGAATTCAAAGACCTCTCCATTTGGTTTCAAACTCAGCTTCATTCTGTTATGCAATACGGCCTCCAGTGTGCGTGTATGGATACAACCATAACATATACATATCATGTTCCGTTTTCTTAATAGACGGTTACTACAAATAATGATTAAATTAAACTACAAGTGATGGACTTTAGCTACCTATTATCAGTTTTTACTTGGCGATATGACAACATACTCATATGAGTTACATTGTTGTTGTTGTTAGGTGCCGTCAAGTTGGTATCCGACTCATAGCCACCCTCATAGGGTTTTCAATGGCTGACTGTTTTTCGGGAATGCCTTGGGAGTGGATTGCCAGGTCCTTCTCCCATTTTTGCAGTACTGGGAATTGAACTTGGGACCTCACAGACTGCAGTGCAGCGCTCTACCAACTGAGCCAAATCCCAGCCGATGTGAGTTACCTGGAGATCTTCAAACACAAATACAAATCCAATACAATAAACATGTTATTTAGGTATTAGTAACTATAAATAGATCTTTATATTTTCTGTTTGTTTTGTATACACCACCATAGAAAGACTGAATTGTCTCCAAGGAGGTAAATTTTCCTTTTCCCAAAAGAATCTACACAAATCATTCATTTGTAATACTCTTATTTATTTATGTAAGAAAATATATATTTCAGCCAGGCATGGTGGTGCACGCCCATTATCTGGAGGCAGAAGCAGGAGGATCCCAAATCTGAGACCAGAGGCAGTCTGGGTAACTTAGTGAGACCCTGTCTCAAAAAGTAAAAAAAAAAATGGGCTGGGGGTGCAGCTCAGTGGTCCAGCACTTGCAAAGCATGCAAGTGCAAGGCACTGGGTTCAACCCCCAGTACTGCAAAAGAAAAAAAAAGAAAGCATATATCTCACAACATAAAGTTGCCAAACAACATTGTCAACATTTTTACAAAAACTAATTCTACTCTACCTGAGTAAAACACATGGAATTTTCCACAGGATTTGTACATATAATAAGAGTTGTTTATAAATTATGATTTATACATTCACGAGGCTCCCAAAACCCAAACCCAAGAGTTTATAACCTAAAATCCATGGACTAAGAGACCCATGAACAGAATTTAAGCCACCTATGCATTTTATTTTGTACATTTAAAAACATTATTCTAGCCAGGCTCTATGGCACACACCTACAACCCCAGCCACTCAGGATCCAAAGGTAGGAGGATCACAATTTCGAGACCAGAGGCACTCTGCATAATTTAGCAAGACCCTGTCTCAAAAAAAAAAAAAAAAAAACGGGATGAGGGTGCAGCTCAGTGGTACAGCACTGGCAAAGCATGCAAGCGCAAGGCTCTGGGTTCAACCCCCAGTATCAAAAAAACAAAAAACAAACAAAAAAACAAAAACATTATTCTGAGCCAGGCACAGCGATGCATGCCCATGATCCCAGCAATCAGGAGGTTGGGGTTGGAGGATTGTCACAAGTTTGGGGACAGCCTGGTCTACCTAGTGAGTTCCAAGCCAGATTGGGCTACATAGAAAGACCCTGACTCAAAATAAACCAAGAAATAAATAGAAATTTAAAACTAAAAATAAAAACATTATTCTAAGATGGACACCACAGACTTCACCAGGCTGCCAAGGAACAACACACACATTAAAAAAAATTTTTTTAAATAACTGATTTAGCCAGGCACAGTGGCGCATGCTGTAATCTTAGTGAATCGGGAGATGGAGACAGGAGGATCTCAGGTTTAAGCCCAAAGGCAGCCTGAGTAACTTAGGGGGACCTAAGGGAGACTGTGTAACTTAGGGAGACTGCAAAAAAAACCGAGCTGAATAAATAGCACATAGTCCATAATTCATGTACATTTAACTATATTCAATATTTAATTCAATTTAATTAATAATCAGGTCAATAATTAATGAACATAAACTTATTCAAAGTCTTGTTCCAGGGGACCAAGGCAAATTTATTCTTGCTCACCAGTTTACCACTCTCTCTCAAGAAGTTTACTATCCTTCCTCAAGAAACTTGCTATTCTTCCTTTCAAGAAGTTTACAATTGATTTATAAAGATATTTATAAAGTTTTAATGATCAAATGGAACTTCTACATTAAATAGCTAAAAAGAAAATTATAAGACAAGTCTTAAAACCAATGACCTTATTCAGATTCCTCCCTTGGATTAAAGAACAATATTCTTTATTGGAATGAAAGAAATAATAGGCAGGGGGCCAGATTTATGCATTTATATTTCTAATGGAAAATTCATTGACACTAATTACCTGTTAATAGAACTGCACCTGCAGCTTTTTCCTGTAAGTGTTTAGCAAGGTTGTGTAACTAGGCAATATTTGATTATTTTTGACACTTCTGGCATTAGTCTTGCTAGAAGCATTGCTTAAAATTCATAGCCAACAGCTATGGTGAGATGTTACAGAATGTGATAGATGCATGAATTTGGAAACTCATAATTTTTATGAGTGATTAACTACTCTAACATGATCTTTAAGATTTAAAATAATTTTCTATAATTGTGGTCTTTATATAAACCATAAATTTCTAATTAATGAGTATA
>VMDO01034005.1:0-17397 GCA_007922755.1 Pedetes capensis | reverse complement strand
CCCCTGTATTTCTTTGTTACCTATTTGTATGTTTTTAGAAGAGTACATATGCATTAACCTATTTGTCTATTCATTCATTGGTTTGAAAGTTTCTGTTTGCTAGAAGTTACAATTTCATTGCATATTTCATAGATTTTTCTCCTGAATTTAGGTGTTGATACTACAATTATTATTTTTCTTTTGTATGATATCCCATGGGATTTATTACCTATTCTCTTTTAACTTTACAAAAAAGTTGTTTAAAATTGCATATGTGGATGCATACATATATATTTCCATGTACACATTTTCTTCAGTAATTATATAGTATGATTCCTTTTTCTACTCATTTTTAAGGTATATCACTGTTGTATATTTCTCATAATTTATGTCAGTCTTTTATCATATATCTAACAAAAATCACTAGTTGAGGTTACTTTCTATTGGGTGCTTGAGAAACTCAGATGTTTTCTACTAAATGTCAGAATAAAGGACTTGAAGTCTTTGTAAGATTATACAGGAAAATTGTGTAAGGATACACATTTTAAGGGGAAAGGGTCATCCTTTATTCCATGCACTTATTCATTAGTCCAATTTTGGATAAAGGCAAGCCCCTGCCATCGTAATGCTTACTTTCTAGTACAGATGCTGTGGGCATTAATAAAATTCAACTTAAGGAGTAAAATAGAAATAAATAATATTAAATAGGCTCCACATAGGCTCATTATTGCCCTTACATTGGTGATTAAGTCAGATTTATACCATATATGAAATGGCACCTCGGCTGCTTAATGGAATGTTCTTTACCAGGAAATGAAAGAAGAATAAGGTTTGGAGACTCAAAAGCTCCTAATCTGAATTTTCAGGGAGTTTAGGAATTTTGAGGAAAAGATATATAGGAGGTATGTGGGCCCTCAGAGAGACAGGCATCCAAGACATGGATATAGGGTTCCCAGGAAAGTAAAAAGAAAAACATCCCCCAGGAACATGTTCTATCCAGTTTTCTTTAGCCTAGGGCATACCCCATGTGATGTCAGCCCTGGG
This sequence comes from Pedetes capensis, assembly GCA_007922755.1. NCBI lineage: Eukaryota > Metazoa > Chordata > Mammalia > Rodentia > Pedetidae > Pedetes > Pedetes capensis. The sequence goes on along the minus strand of VMDO01034005.1, from coordinate 16,374 downwards.
CATCCCGCTATAGGTGCCCAGAGAGACATGAGCCATAAGCGCCTAGAATGGCCCCTGTCATGAGCCAGGAAGGTACAAATAAGATCAAAAGAAGTTCCATTGTTTAGGTTTAAGAAAAAAATTCACAAGGGAGCTCCCTGGGCATGTCTCAAAGAAGCACAGAATTACACATGGGAAGGCAAAACTTAAAAGTTGCATACCTTTTTGACTCCAAGCATGGCTTATGATTATTTTAACATTTTCATTATTTAACTCGTCTCTCAAAACTGATGTCTCCATACGAGCAGTCCTCACAGCAGTCTTCTTGGTAATTGTGTCAAAGTTCTTGGTTCTCAGCTGCTGCCATTCAAGCTAGATCCTGGGGTAAAAGCTCTTTCTCTTTCCATGTCCTCCAGATTTCCCTATGTTTCTATCCTGCCTCAACATGAAAAAAAAAAAAAGATCATATGTATGGTGCAATGGAGGAGTGTTTCACTCTGTTATACATAAAGTCTCCATGAGTCAGACAGGACTTAATGGCTCCTGACTTCAACAGACCAGTAAAAGAAGAAAACAAGGGAGCTGTTTTGCTAAAAATGGAAGTAATACTTTGATGGAAACCATATACATCAATATTTAACATATTTTTAGGATCCATCAGTCTTTATTTCTACTTAGCCAAAAAATAGAGAGAGGTGAGTCTTTCTGGAAGATCCATGAGAGAGAAAACCATCTTTTACACTCTGACAATATGGACATCGTGGGGAGCTTCCACAATGGGGGACAAAGCATGCAACTAGGGGAGAAGACATTTTTAGAAGTTGGTAGCTAGTGACATCTGAGTCTTGAGCATTGACTAAGGTGGGGCTTCAGGTATGGACACAGCCTAACACAACACCTGAGGCCATTCCCACTACCTTGGCCTCTTTTCTGTGAATGTTCAGAGTTCCAACACTTAATTTTAAGATAGGTCTTTTTTATAAACTTTAGCAGGGAGAGCTACTCACAATGGCAGTATAAAACTCTATGTACACATCCTTATTTGCTTTCAGCCATACCACTGTGGCATCTGATCCCCTCAGATCTTGGAATTTAAGCAGAGTTGGGCCTGGTTAATACTTGGATGGGAGACCACCTGGGAACACCTGTAGGCTTGGGAGAAGGACCCGGTAACCCACTCCCCAAAATCAATCCACCATTGAAAACCCTATGATATCAGAGGAACACAACAGTAATGTTTCACCTGTTGTATGTAGGGGCCCTATGAGTCAAATACGGACTTGATGGCACCTAAAAACACCACCAACACATCCTTATTAGTTTTGATAAACATAGCTGGGATTTAGCTCAATTGGTAGAGTACTGTGCTGCAGTATCTGAGGTCCCAAGTTCAATTCCCAGCACCGCAAAAATGGGAGAAGGATCTGGCAATCCACTCCCAAGGCAATCCCGAAACAGTCAGCTATTGAAAACCCTATGAGGGTTGCTGTGAGTCGGACATGACTCAACGGCACCTAACAACAACAAACATAGCAAGAACCTACTATGTAGTGTACTTTCCAGAGGGGTTAATTTCAAAACTAGGAAAGTAAACATTAATGGATTTCAAATGACTTGATGGTTTTTTTCTTTAAATTCTGATATCAGTATGCATTTCTCTTTTGAGAATTCCAGCTCCATTGTGTGTATCTTATGCTGCTGTCAGTTCTCTCCTAAGCATATCACAATTTCCATAAATATCTTAACCTGGCTTTCCCAGACAAAGGAGCAACAATGCTCTAATGCAAAGAACCCAGGGACTCAACATGAAAATAAGAGGATGTGGAATTTTCTTATACTCTTATCTCTTTATCTGGTCAGCTTTATCACACTGCAGGCAAGATTCGTTGTAGGTGCATTATCTCTCATCTACATCTGAAAATGTACCAGAGCATTCTAAAGAGAAATTAAGGTTATTCTGTCAGTGACCCAATGGAATTGCAATGCACATCATTTTTATCTTAGTATGATAAGCTTTTTCCCCCTAATACTTCAAAATGTGTTTAGTCTCATGCTTCAGTTACAAGAAGCAAGAAAATAGAATTGAACATAAGTATATTTTTTCAGATAGACAAAATGAAAGTGTAGATTGCATTTTCTCAGGGATCAGTGTGAGAAACCTTCCTGTTTCTAACTAGTATAAAGAACCTAGATTATGAAACTAGCTGCAAATCTATTATATTAACTGAATGGGGGGACTAGGAAAGCAAAGCAGTATTATATAAGTAGCAAAGACAAGCGATTTAGACCCACTGTGTAGTTTTGCTACAACAGGTCCAGCAATTTAATATTGACATATATAACAGAGTAAAACTGCAAATGGGTAAGAAGGAAATAGTCATGAAGAAAAGCAAACATGGAGCCAGGTGTGGTGCTGCCTGGCTACCATCCCAGTACTGCAGCGGCTGAGGCTGAAAGCTATGCCACCTCTGTCTAGGAGATACCAGCAGGGCGACCCATGGTGGACAGGTTTCAGCTGAGCTTCCAGACTAAGACAGGCTACACAATGAGACGCTGTTGAAAGAAAGGAAGGGAAAGGAAAGGGAACATCTGGTAGTGGCAAGCCAAGGCCTGTGTGCCAAGCCTGGCCCACCACTTGTTTCTATAAAAAGTTTCTCAGAACTATGCTGTTGTTAGCAGCGGGGGAGAGTCTGTGAGGAACCAACAACAAATACCTCAGTCCATGTATGTTGGCATGTAGAAGATTTTATGCCTGATGCAGAAGTTACAGTAGAGGATGTAGAAGTTTATTAAAAGATAGTATACCTTCGAGAACTGAAGGCAGGCAAAAGAGAAGAGCTTCTGCTCCTCCTCCTGCTGCACTGGACTAAGGTCAAATGTAGTTTTTATAGTAAAGTTTGAGCCTTCGGGGAAGAAAAGAAACATTTCACACCTTGAATCTATGCTTGGAGTGGGTTAATGGAATCCTTAGTGTATTCAAACAAATGGGCTCAAGGGGGGACCTTTCAAAAGGTTAAGAATCCAGACAGCTCTTGATCTTGATAGGGGAGCAGAGTCCAGTGAATAATGCCCCTTTCAATTGCTGGGGGTGGCACATGTCTCACAGAGTCTTTATCATCCTTCCTGGCTGAATGTTGAGGTTATTTTTAATCCTCCTTTGGCCTGTTAAAAGCTAAGCTAACCTTCTTGACACTGTAATCATTCTTTCAGTCTTGTCTATGGCTCGTTTCATTCTACAGCAGCAAATTGATTACTTGAAACAAAGACCTTACTGAGAGCCTACAAAGATTGAAATATTTATTATCTGGCCCTATATAGAAAATGTTTGCCAATTTCTGTTGAAGGGGATATTCTAATATATGTAGATCAAGAAAATGCATAGTTAATAAATTCCTACATGAATATTTGCTTAATTAAATACCAATATTAACATATTGAGAACATTTTGAGCGATATATAGAACTCTTGTAGATACTTAACATATGTAGTGATTTGGTCCTGAACCATGCTAAAGTTTACTTATATGAATAGCGTGCCAAAACCTTTTTAAAATAAGAATTACATAATATGTTTTAGATCAAGTCAAAACGAAATTGACATTTTAATTATAAAAGTAGTATACTGTTGTGACTGTCCAGCAGCCATGGGGTTAGCAGACATAGAAAGGATTACTCTGTATACCAAGAGTTAGTGCCAGAGAGACCAAGATGGGGGCCAGTGCCTTTGGGTGCACTGTCCCTGAGTGAGTATCTCAATCTCTTTATATTAGGCTCTTACTTTTTATAACATTAATTATTCTTATGAGTCAGGGGAAAAGGGAGTTAAAGTATATTTTCTTATGAGTTAGGGAAGGGTTATTTATTATTTATATTAAAATGTTCTGCTCACTGTAAGTAAGCAGAGCTATGTCATGTCTGCACATATGCAGAGTCTGTGCCCAAAGTCAGAAATAAAAAAAGGGGGCTTTAAGGTTTGGAGATCTTCCAAGGGTCAGAACCTTCCCCTACAAGCAGATGGAGACTTCCTCAGCCACTTTTCTGTAGATTTTCTCCAGTCATCCAGCCATGTCTTCTGTTACAACATGTTGTTGTTGTTAGGTGCAGTCAAGTTGGGTTCAACTCAGAGTGACCCTCAAGGTTTTCAATGGCTGATTGTGTCAGGATTGCCTCAGGAGTGAATTGTCACATCCTTCTCCCGTTTTTGTGGTGCTGGGAATTGAACCTGGGACCGCAGAGACTGCAGAGCAGCGCTCTACCAACTGCACTAAATCCCAACCCTTTGTTACAACACACATACGTTAAAACATATTCGATGGGAATGAAAGTAACAAATTAAAGTTGCTTACCCCCTGACTCAGAGATCCACACCATAATATACCAGTTATTAATTTCAGCTTTTAAAAAATGCTATACATTGTTAAAATGCTAAGTATACTTATTTCTAATTTCCTTACTATCAAGGTAAACTGTGTCTATAGTCTTCTTTTTTGAACAGTTCTGTAATAAATCCACTTTTCCTTCTGTGCCCTCTATACTGGTGGTTCTAGTGAATGTCAGTTGTGTTTGTTTTACATAATTTAGTTATTTACAATATTTTCAAACAGATTCACTGAGGTTTAATTGATATATGCCTGCAGCTATACCCCCTGCAGCTGTATCCAGTCAGATCTCAGAAGACCAGGTGCTGCAGGCTTGGGAGAAGGACCTGGCAACTCACTCCTCCAAAACAGTCAGCCATCGAAAACCCTATGAACAGCAGAGAAGCACTGACAATAGTGTTTCGTGTTGTACATAGGGTCACTATGAGTCAGCCACCGACTTAATGGCATCTAACAGCAACAACAATGGATATATATAATATTTTGATATGTGCTAGAAACTATAATTAGCATTTATTTTGCTTTCAGTTTGGTGATAAAATTGAGATTCAATAAATAGAAGGAAGTATAATTATAAAAATATTTTTTACTGAAAAATATCTTTTTAGAATCAGGATTCAGCTGTCAAGAACTGTCCTATTTCATTAGTATCCCTGTTCTTTTATGCTATATTCTCAAAATCCTTGGATTCTTTGTTCATTTTTAAAAAATTTATCTTCTGAACAATTTAAAAATCTATAAAAACCTAAACATGTTTTTATTTCTCTATAAAATTTTATCGAAACATTGATCAGGCAAAAATTACAATTTCAATATTTTTTTTTCTCAGAACTGACATTTAGTTCTGCTCAATAGAAATCTGGTGGTAATTTGAATCTTATTGTTCTGTAGGACATTTTGTTTTTCTCTTTAAACTTTTTCAGTTTGCTCTTATGGTTGCAAGTGAAATTTCATAGCATTATATCTGGATGTGTGGTAATTAGTCATTTATCCTGGCAGTCTATAGATCCTTTTCAATTTGGACATTTTCAAATTTTGAGAGGTTTCTTCTTTTAAATATTCCCCTAAGTTTGCACAAACTACTTTTGGCAGATGTTAGACCCAATGAGTATTAGCTCTTCTATTATATTCTGAAATTAGATCTTTATGCTTTATGTTTTGGTAAAAACTTTTGATATTAAATGATGTACCACCAACTTGCTTCTTATCTGTGACCATTTTGTATTTATTTCAGCCATTATTATTAATTTCTTATAATGTTTTGTTTTGTGATTGCCATTTTTCTTAGTAGTTAGTGTTTATTTCGTGGATGCATTATCCTCTTAAATATCCCCGACATGAGTATCGAATGAATTGAAAGTTCATTTATCTTTCTTATCTGTGGGAGTTAGTTCCCTTTGTTCATATTAGTCTTTTCTTTCTTTTCTTTCTTTTTAAATAATCAAGTAAATTGATTGATAGATAGAGGTAGCTGGTACTGTTTCATCTATAAAAGATTAGGATTGATTTCTCAACAGACTTCTATCTCGAATTAGATGGCTAAATATAGATTCATGTATATGCACAAAGAATATCAAGTGATTGAATTCACTTTAGTTTTTGAGGTAGGAAATATAAAGGTAGTTCTCCCAACCCATGCCAAATTTAATAATGTTTTTATTTTGGCATCACAAATAATTTAATGTATTTCACTCTTGGATAAAATTGTATTTTCTTTTGGTCATTCTATTTCTTCCTTTTGCCCCAAATGGGATCTCTCCAATATTGGAATTCCCATATTCTCTAGAAAATAATTCTGTGAAAACTGGAAAGGGCAGTTGAAAGTTAACTCTTCATTTCTACGCTTAGTTCTTCAATTACTTATCTTCCTGTTTGTTCATGTACTAACTGCTCTAAAATGTTAAATCTGACATTGGTACCTTCTAGGGATTGTTACATAGAATTTTTATCAGACTTTAGATATCTTTGTTATTAATTTATTTATCTGATTATTCCTTGAAGTTTGAACTTGCTAATATCAGACTTCTGTATTTTCAAGTTCTGTTATTTTTTTAATGTATGTATGAAAATGCCTGCAGCCATATCACCCTGGTGTCCAATCATTTCTGATCTTGGATGTTAAGCAGGATCAGGCCTGGTTAGTCCTTGGTTGGGAGACCATCTGGGAATACTGGGTGCTGTGGGCTTGGGAGAAGAACTTGGCATCCCACTCCTGAACAAATCAGCCATTGAAAATTCTATGAATAGCAGAGAAGCACTAACATAGTGCTGGGCATAGATGGCACAGTGTCAATATGTTTCATTCTGTTGTGTTTAGGAACACTATGAATTGGACCTGACTCTATAGCATCTAACAACAACAACAACGTGTATGAATATATATGTATATGTGTGTATGTATGTGTACATACATGTGTATGTGTGTATATATATATATTTATATATATAAATGTGTGTATATATATTATATATATATTTATATACACACACACACACACACACACATACACACACACCCTGCTGGCATAACTTTCAGCATCACAGCAACATGCAAGCCTCAACAGCACATGCTGACAGACACATGAGGGCCAGTGCTTAATAGTCCTACTAAGTTGGATAGTGGAAGTATAAAATATTTCTGTCATTTTAGTAAACTTTATAGTACTGATCTACCATCTACACTTCAGTTAACTGCATGACAAGGACATGTATATCAGTTTAGTAGTGTGTGGGAACAAAAACAAACTGAATATAAGTTTTACTTTTTAAAAAATTCCTTTGTTGTCATATTGTCAAAACTTTAGTCAAAAACTAAAGTAATGCATACTTATCTAAATTCCTAGTTAGACATAGATACATCTTCTCTACTGATTAGTTCAGTTTATCCTAAAATTGATACAAGGATTTGAGTTTTATTTTTTTTTAATATCACGATTATAAAGGTAGGGCAAATGTAACTATATTTGTTAATTTATATGTCATATAAAGTTAATATTTTAATAAATATTTCATAAGTAAAGGTATGTCTCTATTAGCATAAAATAAAAATTTATAAAGGAAAATAATTCATTGAATAACAGGGATTCTATCGCAAATAGTTTGAGATGCTACACGGAATCCCATAGAATAAATTACAGTAGGTTATTCTCTTAACTGGTAAAAAGTATGTAATAGTGTGAACAACAGAGCAAAAGGTGTTAGTATGAGGACAGACTGTTTTTGAAATGTGAAATTGGGAGAACATACTGATCTCAAAGTAAAATCTACTTTAAGTAATTTGGGTGAGAAATGTGCACATTGTGGAAGGGTAAAGGAAATGGTAGCTCATCATTTTTACTAAAACAGAGGGATTGTCATAGGAAATTAATTTAAGTGAAATGGTGAAAATGTTTTAAGCTTTCTTTCAAATCAGGCCAACTTTTTGCTTGGTGTAAATACATGGTTACATAAAAAGTTACACAACTTTAATATTCTAGCACTTTGCATTTTCTATAACATGATAATGTTACTTAATATCATAGCTAAAAGACAGATACTTTGTTGAGAAAGAGACAAAATTTTTCAGAATTTACTTAGTGTTTTGTGACCCAAATTTCCTTAAGTAAAATTTTTATTTATAAATAAAACTATCTAAAAATAGATAATTATTGATATCATTATTAATACCATTTTAACTTTTCTTGATAATTTTTATTTTGAAAATTGTTGAAGAGAAAAAACAAAGAATAGTACAATGGAGTGCTATCTGTATACAATGTTTGAAATATACTGTGATATTTAAAGCTAATTTGTAGACATTCCCTGAATATCTTGCCTGTGTTACAATTTCTCTGATAGTCTTCCAAATGCATTATTTTGGAGCTGTCTTTTCTTTACAAGATTGCGGCATTTGATTATTGTTTCTCTTTCTCTTTCTAGAAGAGTCAACACAGTTACATCATTTATTTTTTGGAGACACCAGGCTTACAAACTGTCTTACACAAGTATTTTCTCATGGTGCTGGCTAACCTGTTCCTCCATTCCCTGTATTTCCAAGATACTAGGATTTTTATTCCCAGGCCAGTGGGAACAGGATTGACAGAGTCAGCATGCCTATCTTAATTATGTATAACCTGTTCATTAAGCCTCCTGAGGATCTTTTATAGAGCCCAGATATAGAGCCTAGGATGTATTAGTATGTGTAAACCAACATTTCTATATGTTGGCGGCAGGAAAGTGAGCCAGAGGGCAGGGCTACCATTTCATTCTAACACCATATTTTGTTCACAAAATGCTTTCTAAATCTCTGTTCTCAAGTATAAATTGCATATCTTATAAGGATATAATTCTTCATGAATCTTGAGTGGAAACCTCATGATTAAAGAGGTAGAGGTTAGTATTCTCTTTCTTCTCCACTACTATTTATCTTCCATTGTTCTTCCATTTCCAAGCAATTTATTCTCCCAGTTGCAACTTATTTGTTCAGTTATAACTTTCTCTTTTGTCCAAGTCAGTATGATTACCTATATCTCTAAATAATTCCCTAATAATACACTTGACTTAAAAATGCTATTCCCATGGTCAAATCCATAACTACTCATCTGTAAGTGTGTAACAAATGTTGACATCTCTGAACACAACCTCCATAGTTTTCTTCTCCTTCAATTTCAAATGGACATCACCGGTTTTAAATTGTTGTTGTTGTTAGGTGCCGTCGAGTCGGTATCCGACTCATAGTGACCCTCATAGGGTTTCCAATGGCTGTTTCGGGATTGCCCTGGGAGTGGATTGCCAGGCCCTTCTCCCATTTTTGCCGTGCTGGGAATTAAACTCAGGACTTCAGAGACTGCAGCACAGTGCTCTACCCACTGAGCTAAATCCCAGCCTGGTTTTAAATTACATAATCCTTAATTTTCTCTCAGTATCAAATCATCACTGTTTTTACCTTTCTCTCTCTACCCTTTATTCATGTGTTCATTATAAATTTTATTCCTTCTGTTGCCCTTTTCTTCCATTCCAGCAATTCTCTAAACCTAAAACCAGAGAACAGTGATACCATCCACAACATTTATTCCTATTTTTTTAGATTGCAGAAGACAATTATAGACAATTATAGACTCACAGATTTAAGCCACTGTGTATTTATCTGCAAAATAAGAAGTGCTCCTTGGAAGCAAGGATGGCTAGATTGCATCTTATGTACTTTAGACATGTTGTCATAAGGGACCGAATCCTGGAGAAGGACATCATATTTTGGAGAATGGCAGGTCAACAACAACAACAACAAAAAAAAGGAACACTCTCAACTGGATGGATTGACACAGCATCTACAGCAATGGGATTAAACATAAGAAAGATTGTTTGCCTGGCACAGAATTGTGGAGTGTTTTGTCATATTTTACATAGGGTCACTATGAGTCAGACCAACTCAATGGTACCTAACAACATGTATTTATCCACAAAACTGGATTAAAGTCATCACACAATTCAAATTGTTCCTGATATAGAGAAAAAAAACATAAACAAAATAAAACAAACCAAAGAAATAGTAACAAAAAAGCAAAAGAAACAACTAATTTCAACCACATATCACAATTCTCATACACTTGTTCAATTTTCACAGATAACTTTGCATTTTGTGTAAACTTTTTGAAGCTTCCATGTGTAGCTTGCAATTGTATCTATAGCCATCAGCATGTTCTCCTTTCTCCAATAATTCACTCTATTCTTTGTCTCTTATCCTTGACATCCTCAAACCAGCCTTCTCTGACTCCTCTTAGATAGCCTATAAGCTCACTTCTTTCAACCTGAGTTTGCCCTCAGTCATCCAAATATTCCTGAGACACCAAATATTCCTTAAACACACAATCTTGAGTCAAACTTTAAGGACTATAGGACATAACAACGTGCATCACACACACACACACACACACACACACACACACACACTGCCTAGAGAGGCTGACCAGCTCTACGCCTATCTAGCCAACTTGGAGGACTAAGACTTGTTTCCAGGACAAAATGGCCCCCGGTAACCTCTACCCTACATCCTAGGCCTTTTGGCGTTGAGCTCACCAAGATGGCTATGGCATTCAACTTCCCTCCTCAAACCCTAAACACTTGACTGGCTACTTTCCAATTCCCTGACAGCATCCTATGGGTCAGTTAAAGAGCATCCCATGGTTGGTTACCCAGTCAATGCTTCATATGCATATACCCCCTGATTGGTTGAACCAAAGTCATCCCATATGATGTATTAGCTTCTGATTGGTTAAATTAGGGTGCATGGGGCATGCAGGGTCCACACCACCAACCAGTCTGACCATTGACCTGAGAGTCCATTCCACCAACCCTCTAGAGCGTGGCAGACAAGAAAGAACTACAATAAAGAGCTGTTTATAGAAGAGCACTTGGAGTTGGCATTATCTCCGGATGTGAGAAGCAAGGAGCAGCTGTGGGCGTAATTCTCTGAGCCTGCCTTGACACTCGACTCATTGACCCGCAATGGATCTCCCACCCTGGGGCTCAGCTCCTGGTCAGAGCAGCACCCTGCAACCAGTGGAGATGCCCCCCAACACACACACACAGCCTCTTCATGTACCACTTCTTTATCTTTAATGCAAAATTTCCAGGAGGCCTAAGATTACATTACTAAGTTATTAATAGTTCCTTTTTGTTACATAGAAATAGCCCCAGGAATATACTAAAACACCAATTAGTTTATCACTTATGAACAGCTTAGTGTGACATAGTTTTATCCAAATTTTTGTAATAATTAATAAAGTTTTGCAGAATTTTGAGGATGTATCATAAGGGGTTAAGTTCTGATGATCACTGCTGATTAGAAGAGATCTCTGCCACACATGTTGCTTGGTCTGGACCTGGATGGACTGCAGGTAATGTAATAAGGATTCAGAAATGGTGAACAAGAGAAAAATAGGAATCACAGGGATGTTAGGACAATTTTGGACCCTGAGTGGTTTTATGCTCTGCAAGTATTACTCTCTTCTGAGGCACCAGATAATATTTACATTTCTAGACCCAACATTAGGTCTACAGAACAAGAATTATTCAGTGGGGACCTGGGAATCTATTTTTAACCAGCTCCCCAGTGTTTCTTAGTACCTCTGAGTTCTGTGAGCTGTTACACTAAGTGGTTAACACAATAAATACATAAAACATTTGGATTTAGTCACTGTTTATGAGAATTTTTCCTGCCACTCACATTTTTGATATTTACTTCATCACTTTTCAGGTAATTAATTTCAATTCTGTCACAGTGATCGACGTTAGCTATTAATTTATACTATTGTTTGGATGTTTAGAAAACAAAATAAATTATATATGTGTGATTACTGTTCATTTCAGCAATCATAAATTTGTTTTGACATGTAATTACCAGCTATAATGTGTTTAAATGGTAATGTCTACCTATCATTAATAATGGCACTCATTCTGATTTTAGAAAACTAAATGATAATGTTATAATGAAAATTAACAATTGTAAGTATTTCCAAAATAATATCCTAGAAAAAGCAAGCAATTCCCAATACTTGAGTTCTCAAATAAAAGAAACAGATATTAAGGTATGTTTGAAAATTCAGCTTTAAAAAAGTCACACAGCACCATGAAAATCTGGTTGAAAGCCAAATTGTAAGGCTTCGCTTTCCTGATACCTTGGGAAGAATTAACTAAATTGGAATACCTGCTATGCATTATTATAGTTTCTGTGTGAAAATGCATAGCTGTAAAATGGTAGGAAAATTGGTGATACTAAAAATTTCACTGAAAAACCACCATACAAGATGCAAGGGAAGGAAAACATATTTCCAAGTATGGGTCATTATAGGTCATTTTTTAATATTTTGTTTAAAGGTAGGTAGTTTATGAAGCATGCTTTAGTGAACACTGGGTAAATTTTTTTTCATTTGTATAAAACTTTAGTTTAGTTTCAAATTTAAAAAATTTTCAGTTTTATTGAGGTATGTTGTTGTTGTTAGGTGCCATCGAGTCGAGTTCGACTCATAGCGACCCTACATACAGCACATCGAAACACTTGCCGATTCTGTGCCAGGCAAACGATCTTATTTATGTTTAAGCCCATTGTTGCAGACACTGTGTCAATCCATCTGGTGGAGGGTTTTCCTCTTTTGCGCTGACCTGCCACTTTCCCAAACATGATGTCCTTCTCCAGGGATTGTTCTCTCCTGACTACATGTCCGAAATATGTAAGACGCAGTTTGGCCATTTTTGCTTCCAAGGAGCACTCTGGTTGTACTTCTTCTAGGACAGATTTGTTGGTTCTTTTGGCAGTCCATGGCATATTCAGTAGACGTCTCCAGCACCACAATTCAAAAGCATCAATTCTTTTTCTGTCTCTCTTGTTCAATGTCCAACTTTCACAACCATATGATGCCACTGAAAACACCATGGCATGACTCAGACGCACCTTCGTCTTCAGTGTGACATCTTTGTTTTTCAATACTCTAAAGAGATCTTTTGCCACAGCTTTTCCTAGAGCAATGCGTCTTTGGATTTCTTGACTGCTCCTTCCACAGGTGTTGATTATAGAGCCAAGCAAAGCAAAATCTTGGACAACCTCAATCTTTTCTCCATTTATTGTAAAGTTGTGTGCTGACCCAGTCATAAGGATTTTTATTTTGTTGATGTTTAGTCGTAACCCATATTGAAGGCTATGATCTTTGATCTTCATCAGTAAATGTTTTAAATCCACTTCACTTTCAGCAAGCAGAGTGGTGTCATCTGCATAACGCAAGTTGTTAATGAGTCTTCCTCCAATCTGGATGCCACGTTCTTCCTCATAAAGTCCAGCTTCTTGGATTATTTGCTCAGTGTATAAATTGAAGAGATAGGGTGAAAGTATACAGCCCTGACGCACACCTATCTCAACTTTAAACCACTCAGTGTTTCCTTGTTCTATTCGAACAACTGCCTCCTGGTTCATGTACATATTTCTCATGAGCACAATTAGGTGTTCTGGTATTCCCATTTTCCAAAGTATTATCCATAATTTGTTATGATCCACACAATCAAATGCTTTTGCGTAGTCAATAAAACATAGATAGACATCTTTTTGATATTCTCTGCTTTCAGCTAATATCCACCTGACATCAGCAATGATGTCCCTAGTTCCCCCTCCCTCTTCTGAATCCCGCTTGATTTTCCGGTTATTCCCTGTCTATATACTGCTGCAGTCACTTCTGAATGATCTTTAGTAGAATTTTGCTGGTGTGTGATATTAATGATATTGTCCGATAGTTTGCACATTCAGTTGGATCCCCTTTTTTGGGAATAGCACAAATATGGATCTCTTCCAGTCAGTTGGCCAAGTAGCTGTTTTCCGAATCTGTTGGCATAAACATGTTAACACCTCCAGTGCTGCATCTGTTTGTTGAAACATCTCTATTAGTATCCCATAAATTCCTGGAGCCTTGTGTTGCGCCAGTTCTTTCAAGTCAGCTTCCATTTCGTCTTTCAACACCATTGGTTCCTCTTCGTATGTTATTGAAGTATAATTGACAAATAAAATTGTCTATATTTAAGGCATAAAATATGATGCTTTAACATATGTGTATATTGCAAAATTAATACCACAGTCAAGTTAGTTAAAACATCTACTTCCCCACATAAACATTTAAAATGTTTTTGTGAGAACATCAAATCTACCTTCAGTAAATTTCAAGCATACAGTATGGTATTATTATTGTCACCATGCTGTGTAGTAGAGTCCCTGGGTGTATTCAACTAATAGCTGAAAATATATATTATTTGACCAAAATATCTCCATTTCTCCTACCCCCGAGGCCTTGGAAATCACTGTTGTACTTTACATTTGAATTCAGCCTTTTTAGATTTCACATATAAGTGAGACCATATAGTATGTGACTTTCTCTGTCTGACTAGGCATTATGTCCTCAAGTTTCATCCATGTTGTTACAAATGGCAGAATTTCCTTCTTTTTATGGCTCAATATGTTCCTTTATGTGTTCCTATGTTCCTTTGTTTATATATACCATGTGTTCTGTATCCTATGCTTATAGTTTTTGCTCACCGTTGATATATTTGAGATTTGTCCATTTAAAACCTTTTTCAATAGCTGCAGCATCCTAATTCTATAAATAAATCACTATTTTACACTTTCTAAAATCTACATGGGCTAGGATTTAGCTCAGTTGGTAGAGCACCGCTCTGCAGTCTCTGAGGTCCCAAGTTCAATTCCCAGCACCACAAAAAATGGGAGAAGGACATGGCAAACCACTCCCGAGGCAATCCCAAAACAATCAGCCATTGAAAACCCTATAAAAGTCACTATGAATCAGACATGACTCGATGGCATCTAGCAACAACAACAACAACAACAACAAAATCTGCATGATTTGTCAATGTAAAGATATTATCAATGAAGCTGCTACAAATATTCTTGCACACATGGTGTGTTGTATGTGTGTGTGTATGTGTACTTTGGTAGTATATTTGTGCCCAGGAATTAAATGCTTTAGTAATATGAAATGCATAGTAGCTTTAATAGATGGTGATGATTTTCCAAAGACATGCAAACAGTTTATAATATCACAATGTGGTAGGATTTTTGCACCAGTTTATATACTTTTACTATGTCAGATTTCCCATTGGTTCAATACGCTTACTGATATTCACCTTTGTTTAAATTTTTCATGTATTTATTCATTTATGTCTTTATTTTAGCTATCTTTTTGTGTAAGTACTTTTATTCATTTGTGGCAATTCCCTGATAACTAATGAGGTTGAATATCTCTTCACACACAGACACACACACACACACACACACCACACTGAAAACCAAGATGCACCTGATTCATGCCATGGTATTTTCAGTTGTATCTTATGCTTGTGAAAGATGGACATTGAATAAGGGAGGCAGTAGAAGAACTGATGCTGAGCTGGGTGCAGTGGTGCATGCCTGCAATCCCAGTGGCTTGGGAGGCAGAGGGAGGAGGATCGAAAGTCTGAGACCAGAGGTGTCTGTATAATTTAGCAAGATCCTGTTTCAAAAAATTAAAAAGAAAATGGGCTGGGGGCGCATCTCAGTGGTACAGCACTTGCAAAGCATGCAAGTGTGAGGCCCTAGGTTCAACTCCCAGTACCACCTAAAAAAGAAAAGAAAAGAATTGATGCTTTTGAATTATGGTGCTAGAGACAAATATTGAATATATCATGGACTGCCAAAGGAACCAACAGTTGTCCTAGATGAAGCGTAAGCATCGTATTCCTTGGAAAGTTGCTATGAGTTGGACATGACTCAATGGCACCTAACAACAATGTGCAACATAGGGTTTACAATGGCTGATTGTTTCAGGATTGTTTCAGGAGTGGGCTGCCAGGTCCTTCTCTCATTTTTGTGGTGCTGGGGATTGAACTCAAGGCCTTAGATAGCATAGAGCAAGCACTCTACCAACTGAGCTATAAGTTATAAGGCTGCCTCTGGCCTTAAACTTGTGATCCTCCTGCCTCAGCCTCTTGAGTTGCTGGGATTACAGGTATGTGCCACTGCACAAGGCTTCTTCATGTGTTTATTGATCATTGATATCTAGATTTCATACAGTACCTGCTGAATTATTTTAATTTATGTTAGATTATTTACTTTTATTTGATTTCATGTAAGTCTTTTGTACATTCCAAAACCTTTATGTAGTTTGAAATTATATTTTCTGTTATGTGGTTTGCAATTTTACCCTCCGAATGTAATCAATTGATGAATATAAGATCTAATTTTCAGTTTTAATTACCCTTTTGAGCTAGTGTCTTTTCATGTTATCAAGAATATTTTCCTGTCTGTACTCCCATGTTGATTTTAGATTTATTCATAATAACCAAGACATGGAAACAATCTAAGTGTTGATAAATAAATAGAAAATGGGGTGTATTTATACAATGGCATATTATTTAACCATTAAAAAGAAAGAAATGCTATCATTTGCTAGAATAAGGATAAATCTCCATATATTAAGTGAAATAAGCCAAGCACAGAAAACCCAAAT
>VMDO01034004.1:0-17404 GCA_007922755.1 Pedetes capensis | reverse complement strand
AGGCCACCACTGGGCTTGAACTCACAATCCTCCTGCTTCAGGCAGCCTCTTAAGTCACTGGGATTACAAGCATGTGCCCTGGAGTGCAGCTCAATGTTTTTCTTTAACATCATATATGTTGTTGTTGTTGTTGTTAGGTGCCGCTGAGTCAGTATCCGACTCATAGGGACCCTCATAGTGTTTTCAATGGCAGACTGTTTTGGGATTTCCTTCCGAGTGGATTGCCAGATCCTTCTCCCATTTTTGCGGTGCTGGGAATTGAACTTGGGACCTCAGAGACTGCAGCGCAGCGCTCTACCAACTGAGCTAAATCCCAGCCCAACATCATATATAAGGGCAGTGTAATGTGCCATCACATGCTCACACTATCACAATATTTAATCTGATTCTATTCAGAAAGTTCTACTTTTCTTTTTACTATTGTAAGCAACACTGTAATAGATATTCTTGAAGTTAAATATTCACACACATATCCAATAATTTTCTTATCATAAATTCCTATACATGGAATTATTGGATCAAAGGACACATATTTATAAGGTTTTTGATTCATACCACATAATTTTTGCCCCCAACAGTTTTTTTATTACTGCCCCAACAGTATTTTTTAGTCTCACCAGGATTATGTGATAGTTCCCATTTCTTTGTATCCTCATCAACTTTGCATATTTTAGTATTAAAATATATTTGTCAAATTGGCAAATGAAAATGCATCTAATTATTGCTTAGTTTTCATATATTTTATTACTAGTGAAAATATTTTTCACATTAGTATTGGCTTTTTGTATTTCTTGTGCAGTCAATTATTTATTCATATCCTATTCCTTTATCTATGAAGGTGTTTTAAAATAATTTAATTGAACAGTTTATTATGTAGAGTATATTTCCTTTTTGCCTGACTCAATGTTGCAAAACTTTTCCCATTCTGCAGTTACCCTTTGTCTTGCTTCTTATGATATATACATACTATACATATATATATATATATATATATATATATATATCCATATCATATATGTGCCATAAGTATGTATATATACACACCTAAACTATTTTCCTTTTTTGATTCCTGACTCTCATTTAATGCTTAAAAAAGTCTTTTCCTAAAAATAATTGAATAAACATTCACCTTTTTGTTCTAATAGTATTTCTGTGGAGTAGAGGAAACACACTCAGGAACTTGCCTGAGATAGAATCAGAGAGCTCAGCTGATGGTATATGTGGGCAATAAAGAGGGAGGAGTGAAGTGTGACTGAGTTTTCAGGCTTGGACATCCGCGGTGAGGGTGGAACCAACGACCAAAAACCAGGGATACAGGAAAAGGAACAAGTCTGTTAGGGTAGATAACGAGTTCAGTTTTGCCCATGTGGTAGTTGAAAAGCCTGTCAGAAAACCTGGCAGAAATGCCCAACAGGCAGTTTGTAACCAGAGGATGGAATGCAGGAGTACCACAGGCCTTTTAAGTACAGCTTTAGAAACCATCAGCAGATATTTGTTAGTTTAACATTTTCTTTTCAACATATATCCTGGGTCTTGGCCTGGGCTAAGTATTTCTTTGTATTATTTTTTTCAGTTTCCCCCAAAAAGTACAAAGTAGAAATTTTTACTGTTCTCATTTTCCACAAGAAAGGAAGAGCTTACAGAAATTAAGCAACTTTACTAAGGATTTACAACTAAATAGTGTCAGAAATGGGAGAAGGACCTGACAATCCACTCTCAAAAATGAATCTGCCACTTAAAACCCTATGAATAGCAGAGAAGCACTGATGATAGTGTTTGCCTGTTGTACGTAGGGTTGGTATGGGTTGGACACTGACATGATGGCAACTAACAACAAGGGTTAGAACTTGAATGAGAGTTTAATCTTTTGTTTCATTTGCTATATTGCCACAGGAGTGGATGAGTGTAAGCAATGAAAGTTAGCATCCTGCGATAGAAAACAGCAAACTAATGGAGAAGGTGAAAAGGAAGTAAGTTGCCAGCCAAGTGGTCTGAGAAGGGGGTCAGATGCTAGGCAGAGGGCTATTGTATATATCTGTTAGTGCTATACCCAGAGTGGATGGATTTTGATGGTAGGGGCCTATATCTTATGTGCTCTTTTAGATAAAGTGAGATTTCTCTTTTGACCATGACCCTATATAAATTTTTTGATTGATGCTTTGACAGTCTGTCAATAATTTTCTTGCATAATTTGGTCCTTCTAAGCTATATCGTGCCTGCAGCCATAGCCCTGTGGCATCCGATCCCCTCAGATCTCATAAACTAAGCAGGGTCGGGCCTGGTTAGTACTTGGATGGGAGACCGCCTGAGAACACCAGGTACTGTAGGCTTGGGAGAAGGACCTGGTAACCCACTCCCAATAAGCAATCTGCCATTGAAAACCCTATGAACAGCAGAGAAGCACTGACAATAGTGTTTTGCCTGTTGTACACAGGGTTGCTCTGAGTTGGATACCGACTTGATGGACCCTAACAACAACAACACAAGCTATATTGTACCAGTTCCTGTGTCTTCACCAGTAGACACTGGAAGAGGAGCTCATTCTCTGGAGATCTCAATAATATACCAATGCCTTTCCTGAGAGCAATAGAAGTAGACTCTGGTACGTGCTTGCTCTGTATACCAGGTCAGAACACTGTCAAACTGAAAAGCATGCCATTTGTGCTGGTGTTGACTTTTGCTTGAGTTGTTGAGTGAATGTGAGGCATATTCTTTTATTATTCAACTATAGGACTTTGTAATAGAAATAGAACCAACTCTCTTTCTTTACCTGATAATCAAGCAGTATAGCAGAAACAAATGTGGAGTAGAAGTCTGAACACAGACTCGATCACATGATAAATGGATGTGGTATATTAGGAAAAATATGGATGTAGAAATTGTGGATTATAATTCTCATTCTATCACTTCTTATCTGTGATTTCTGAAAAATTATTTAAATTCTTTGAGCCCTATGTCCTTGATTCTAAAGAAGGAAAACTTGCTACAGGGTGGTTGTGATGATTAATATACCAGGATAAAATGTACCCAACACAAGGAAGTTATAATTCTACTGCATTGAGAGTCATTTTGCTCCATGATCTCAGAAGCTTCCCTTTTGGATATTCCGTAGCTAATTTCTGCTCATTTATATTGGGTGGGTTGGGCCTGTACACATACTGTGATGTCCGATCCCATTAGAACCCAAAGCTAAGCAGGGTTGGGTCTGGCTAGTACATGGATGGAAGACCTCCTGGGAACACCAGGTGCTGTAGGCTTGGGAGAAAGACTTGGCGACTCATCCCCCCCATACAAACAAACAAACAAACAAACAAAAAATCTGCCATTGAAAACCCTGTGAATAGCAGAGAAGCACTGACAATAGTGTTTCACCTGTTGTATATAGGGTCACCGTGAGTTGGACACTGACTCAACGGCACCCAACAACAACATATTGGGTGGGTTAGGAGGAAAATGAGCTTCAACTCAGCCATAGCTCTCCAGTGCAAGTACAGGGAGTAAAACTATGGAATGAAAATCTAGCTGGCAATAAATTCATATATTACTGAGAATGGTTGAGAACATAATCAGGTTTTACTTATATATATTAATGTAGAGTTCAGAAACTCACCTACAATCAGTTTGTGGTGATAATCAGCAAATTTCTTATTATAGTCTTTCCTTCTAGGTAAAAAAATCTGACATCAAAATTTTCACAGACTAAAATGTACTCATGTCAAGCACTTTCCACATGGAATCCATCCTGGCCTTTCTCCAAGTAGTCTAAAAGTTGATGTTATCTTCCAGACAACTGCTGCATTCCTGAATCAATACAGGATGTAATTCCCCCTACAAGTTAGCACATGTTTCAGGCAAGCCCAGTGGATAAAAACGAAAACTCTTTGAAGACAAGTAGAAAAATGAGCTGCAGCCTTAACTTGGCAGACCTACTCATTAAAATAGTGATTTAAGAGATTTTTCAAATGCCACTGTTAGATGTAGATCTCATTTGAGATCTTGAACCCTTTGCTTCAAGAGTGAATGTGCTATAAATTAGCCCTGGCTTGTTCCTGTTGTTTGATGTAATTATTAATAATGCCCCCTTTACTCTTAAGAGGCTCAACTGGAGGATGAATTATATGGTCATCTCTCAACAGGTCCTTTGCAGGGTAAAGACCCATCTCTCTTACAATGCATTCCTTGTATGAATCCAAGAAAAAATAGCTTACCTATCTTACCACAAATCCCTTGGGACCCTATATTGCAGTCCTTTAAGTATGTCTTTGATGCAATAATTAACAGCTCACATGAGCTAATGAGTAACTCCCCATGGCTTTCTTAATGGAAAAGCAAATAAGATAACTTTACAGGAGTTCATGTAATTCAGCAGCCCTGGGAGGGAAGCAAGTGGGATTGCCCTTTCAAATTTATGTTTGCAAAGCAGTTTCCAATCATTTTAATTAGTTTTCTCCCTTAATAAGTGCAAGCTTATTTCCTCACATTGGACAGCAAAGGAACGGAGACCCTGAGATCAGATGCTGTGCTTTCTGGGGTCTGACTCCGGGTTTGGAGTCACAGCCCTTCCTGGTTGTACACACCTTTCACAGACTTGAGTCCTCTGCCTTTCTATACTCCAGAAAAGCTTGTGCCATGTGTGTGTGTTAGCAATATGAGGGTAGGAAGATTGACAAAACCTGACGCTCTGAGAGTGATCTTGGAAGAGGGGAAGAAGTGCTGTGTGATTGGCGGGAGGAGGAGACACCTTCAAGTTTTGAGACCTACGTAGGCAGGTTTCTCTGAGCTACTAGTCTGGGCGCTTACAATACAAACTGGGAGTAATTTCTTCCCACTGTGAGGAATTATCATGAGACTGAAAGGAATGCCTCTGGAAACAAATTGCACATACTTTCTGCCTAGCCAGGGAGCTTGTGCACCCTGACTGGCCACTGTCCCAGAGAGGGAGATCTCCTGCCCAGACAGGCAGTGAAGCTGGAGTTTAGGATTCCTTCCACTGCCCTAGACCTAATATTTTTACTTTTAATGTTTTATGTGAACATATGTGTGTGTGTGTGTGTGTGTGTGTGTTAGGTATTGTTAGGTGCCATAGAGTCAGTATGCGACTCATAGCTACCCTACGTACAACAGGGAAACACTATTGTCAGTGCTTCTCTGCTATTCATAGGGTTTTCAATGGCGGATTGATTTTTTTGGGGAGTGGGTTGCCAGGTCCTTCTTCCAATATATATGTATATGCATATTACATTTCTATCTATCTATCTATCTATCAATCTATCTATCTATTTACCTATCTATCTATCTATCATCTAGAGATAGAGGGAGATAGGGAGAGGGGGAGAGAGAGAGAGAGAGAGAGAGAGAGAGAGAGAGAGAGAGAGGGAGACCAAGCTAAAAGAGCCCCCCCACACCAATTTTATAAGCTTTGGGTCCAGAAATCCTGAATCTTTCCCTGTCCATTCTCCACCATAAATCTAAATATCTGATGCTCCAATGTGCCCCCGATCAGAAGGGAAGACTAGATAAGGACAGGATGAGTCAGTCTGTACCTGACTTGAAAGAACAGGCTGGGGCCTGTGAAGAAGTTGGGGCAGGTGTAACACTGAAGGCCAGCCCACTCTATGTCTCAAACTTCTGCTCCTCTCTTGATTTCTACCATCAGCTCCTTGCCCAGACCAAACCTGTTTTTCAGACAGATAGAATTGAGTTTTTAGATCTGGCAAGGGTATTATTTCGTCACCATCCCTAATTTTTCAGGTGCTAAGAACAGCTTAAGCACCTTCAGTTCCCGAGCGTTCCTCCCTGTAAAGACACAGTGGTGACCAATTCTTCAAGGAGGTGCAAAATCTGTCTCACTTAGATATAATCTATCCCTGTGCAGGTAGAAAACAATGAATGAAGCCTACCTATCTAAGCACTTTCATAAAACAAGACACAGTGTAGTTCCACACACCTTTTCTTAGTGTCCATTATAAGCAAAGCTCCTGAATTATCCTCTGAGGGACACAAAACTGAATGACACAACTGTAGACAGTGTTTAGAACTTGTTCCTCATTTCACATTAAGAGCTACCACTTATTCTGCACCTACTTAGTGGTTGGTATTTATATAAATCATCTCTTGTCCTCTCAATAACTTTATAATGTACACATTATTATTCTCATATTGTCAATGTGGAGACTAAGGCTCAGAGAGCTATGAGATGGGCTCAGGCCATACCATAATTCAGGGCATCCATCTGCTTGTGAGAGGGGCTTGTGGAGGCTGAAGGTTAGGGTGTATAACGTCAGAGGAAGAAGACAGAGAGACCTGGCTATGCCAGACCTTCAATTCCCTGCTTCACATGGGCCTGAGTTTAAATTCCATTTCTGGTACTTCCTACCTATGGGTTGCCTTGGGAAGGCGGCTTTCAACTTTGTTTTCCTCATTTATAAATTGAACAAAATACCTCATTTCTAAGGAACTGGAAAGATGAAATGAGATAATGTGAACAGAGCTCCATTCCTAGCACGTTCAGGTCCAAAAGAATTCACTTTGCTTCGGGATGCTCATCTCCAAGACTGGCATGCCCACCTTCCCACTTCCTTCAGGCCCTCACTTCATTGTCACCTGCTCAGTGAGACTTTCTCCCGCCACCATTTATCAAAGGAAAACTCCATACCAAACCCCCATATTCCTTTTCTGCTTTAGCTGGACATTTGTCCAGGCCAAGAATCTTTGTCTTTATCTTTATGATTATTTCTGGATTATCCCAAGCACATAACCTGTGTGTGGTGCACAGTAGACACTTGATGTATATTGCTTAAATGAATAAAAGAGCAAAAATGTCTTTGGCACCTAAAGGATCTAGGTTTGAAGTTTGGCTTCTTCTTCACTAGCTATTTGACCCTAGGGATGCTATTTAAAAAAGTCTAGTCCTTGATTTCCTCATTTGTAAAAGGGGAAGAATAACAGTGCTTTATTTTTAAGATCTCAGTGACAGATATAAGTGGTTCTCAGGCTGGGTGCCCTGGTGCAGGCCTGTAATCCCAGTAACTCAGGAGGCTGAGGTAGGAGGATCTGGAGGTCAAGGTCAGAGGCAGCCTGCACAATTTACCAAGACTCTGTCTCAAAAGAAAAAATAAAAAGGGGGCTGGGGCACAGTTCAGTGACAGAACACTTGCCTAGCATGTGTGAGGCCCTGGTTCAACCCCCCAAAACTGAAATAAGAAAAGACATAAGTGGTCCATAAACGCTTGTTATTACTATTTCTTGCAATAATATGACCCGGTATTTAAATGGTCTCTCAAGGGGCCCGAATGTCATGAACGCCCTCAGCAATTTCAGCTCAAGGTCTTCTGTTAGGTCATTAATAGCTGAATAGGTTTGGACAACCTGTGCACAACGTTCACACCTCAAAGTTGCTAGGAGATCACCATTATAATTTCACTGACACCTGAGCTGGGGAGCACAAAGGATTTGCCTAGGGTCACTCAGCTAAAAACAGCGGCCATGGAGGATCCCAGGCGCTGTGCCTCATGTATTCCCCGCTGATTCTCCTACCTCTCCCTATGTTGCTTGGTGGTGGTGGGGCCTGGTGGCCTCAGGAGACCTGGGTTCAGCTAGGCTTTTCACTGACTAGTTCCCCGCATAGGACTTTTTGACACTCCGTTTTCTCACATGGGAAACACAGAAAATAAAATCCATACCTTACGGGTGTGTGCCCAGGATCAAAGGAGAGCGAGTCCCTGGGACAACTGTACAGCGCTGTAGGAACAAGTGCTGCAACAAGCCCCAACAGGAGCCCCTTGCTCTCGAGTCCCAGGAGTCTCTCCCGTCCCCACCCATCGCCAAGCCCGCGGAGTAGGAAGGAGGATTACACGGGGGAGGAGTTCCGCCGCCCCCGCCCCGCGGTGCCCGGGCCTCCCCGGCGCGCACACTGGAGCTCGCCTCGCTCGCGCCCCAGCCTCGCTGCGCTTCCCGGCCAGGCTCGGCGAGGCGGGCGGGCGGCCAGGATGCAGGCCCCGCACAAGGAGCACCTGTACAAGCTGCTGGTGATCGGCGACCTGGGCGTGGGCAAGACCAGCATCATCAAGCGCTACGTGCACCAGAACTTCTCCTCGCACTACCGGGCCACCATCGGCGTGGATTTCGCGCTCAAAGTGCTCCACTGGGACCCGGAGACCGTGGTGCGCTTGCAGCTCTGGGACATCGCAGGTGAGCGCCCGGGGGGGCGGGGGGCGGGAGCGCCTCCCAGCCGGTCTCGTCCCGGGAGGCGTCTCGCCACACGCGTGCGGTCAAGATCGCCAGGGTGTTCCACTGTAAGAGACTTTTCCTGGTCTTTTGAAAAGTTGTTTTCAAAGACAAGAAAAAAAAAAATTCTCATTCCACCTGAAACTTCCAAGTGTATAGCCCGGCGCCTAGGAGCTAATTTCTCACTCATCTGTCCCCTGCCTCCCAGAGCAGGCCACGGGGACTCCGAGGGAGACAGCAGTGGCACTCAGATCTCCTTCTAGTTCCTTGTCTGGACCCAGGTAGTCATGCTAGTGGCGGGACCTGGAGTGTTACCAATGCCCTCGTGTAAGTGATCAGCGGGGAAGCCCCTAGGCCAGCCACAGGGAAACTGGGATAATCTGAGACTAGCTGCAGGTTGTCCATTGCTGTTTTTAGAAGCTGTATTCCAAATCTCCCCACCTTCTTTTCTGCTTTCCAGTCAAGGGAGTTTGAGATTCTTGGCTTTGTTTATATCAAAGGCAAAGTAGCGCCCCCCTCCCCCCAGTCTCTATCTCTATTCTCCATCTTTCTGTCTTTCTGGCCCTCTAAAGTCTATCAAAGGAGATCGTGTATATACTTGAAGGCAACTTTTGTATAAAGGCTTGTGCACTAGCCATTCGATTTCTTGACTTTGTCCTAAAGTTTTCTTTGAGAGAGGTCTGGAAACTGACAAGGTGTTTTTTTGTTTTTGTTTTTTTTTTTTTTTTTTTTTTTTTTTTTTTTTTTTTTTTTTTTTTTTTTTTTTTTTTTTTTTTTTTTTTAGTGTTTAAAATCCGAGTTTGACGATGAGGGTTTGTGCTAGGAATTAGGCACAGTCAAAACCGAGGGAGCAATTTGCTCCAAGAGTCCTCTGACTAGCCTCATTGCAGCATGGGCCTGCCCAACCTTTTATTACAGATTCTGGCTCTGACACTCACTAACCTGCTAGGTGGCTTGGGACAAGTCCCTTCCGTTCAGCTGCATGCTTGTTAAGCATTGTCTAACTCTGAAATGACAGTTCAGGAACCCTCCTGCTTAGAAGTTTTAAAGTCTTCTGAGATTCTCCATGAACATGGCCCACAGTCCCCCTTCATCTTTACTTCATGGTCTGTGGAACTGGGAACATTTCTTGGTAAGTACTGGACCCAAACTAGCCAATCCTTTTTCAGAAAACAGGGTCATTTCAGCTGAGGCATTTGATTGGAAGTATTTCATCATGGGTTGAAGCGAGAACAAGTATGGAACATTTCTGAAAGGGCATTTCTGTTCTGGGGACTCTAGTGGTGCCTCTTTGATCATGAGCTGCCAGGTCTTATGATAAAGCTCTTGGCATGTGGACAGATTCATGCATTTGGAATCTTTGAGAGCTTTAGAAGGACACGAGATATCAGAGACTACAAGATGGCATTGGCCAGTGTCTCACTGGGCTTTTTACTAAAGATGTCCACTGAGTCTGTGTACTTTATTGCTGTATATTTTAGTGTGTGACACTAAAGTCTCCAGGACTTAGGTTTGGAAATAGTTCAAGTCTAAGTAACAGTGTGACCTCAGGTATAATATATATTGTGGGTCTCAGTTTCCTCACTTAAACAGGGGAGATAGAGACATATAGTGATTCTGAGTTCAAATGCCAGAGTTAAACTGCCTCCAATTTTAATCCATATGTACTTTGTGGTTTTAGGCAGGTTCTCTAACCTCTCTGTTTATGTATTATGTATTAGTTTCCTTAGAGATAAACAAGGAGAATCTTTTCTTTTCTTTTCTTTCCTTTCTTTTTTTATTTTTTTCTTTTGCGGTACTGGGGGTTGGACCCAGTGCCTCATGCCTGCATGCTCTGCAAGTGCTGGACAACTGAGCTGATCCTCCTTCCTCTGCCTCCCAAGCCACTGGGATTACAGGTGTGCGCCACCGCACCTGGCCAGGAGAATGTTTTCTCCCAGAAAATGAAAGATGAGCAACCAACAATGCTACCTAAAGGCAATAGTGCCTAAAGGCAGTCGAGGAGCTCTTCACGGAATAATATTATACCAGCTACCTTTTTTTTTTGAAACTATAGATGCTAGGCAAAAGGGAAATGAGATAGATGTGCTCATTAAGTCCTAAAAAGTTGCAATTCTTATATTACAATATATTCTGTCCCCAAATGCCTAGCACCATTTTCAGTCTTATACATTTTACAAAATGAAGCAGTTTAACTTCTAAGTTTGCTATCAGAAGCAATGTACTCACAAGCTTGGAAATGTTTCCTGAGCCACAGCTCTGTACTCATATCTCCACGTAGGCTAAAGTCATAGTAGATGGTGTCAATAAGACATCTAAAGAGTCTGGGAAAATCATTTCTACAGATATGGTGGTCAGCGTCTCTATAGGGGAGCTTCCTTTTTCCCAGAGTTCTAATGTTCAATGGTAACCAGCTTTGGCAGGCTTAAGCTCGAAAGCTCTGTGGGATGAGGTAGAGGTTGGACATGAGGCAGAGCTGGTCAGGTGGATGCTAGGCCATGGTTGGATAGGACGGCTGGAACATACATGTTTCAAGCTGCATAGGGGCCATGTGGGCTAGGAGTTCATATGAAATCCAACTTCAACTGCCCAGTCACACTCTCGTTAGCTAAGTGTACCTTTTAGTACCTATCTTTCTCCTTGGTGCTTAGTTCTGGTGTGGTCAAGAAAGAACAACTAGTAAAAGTTAGTGGGCCTGGTTTTGAGAGGGTTGGGGTTATTGGTGAGATAGACAGGACTTGCCATGGCCTGCTAGTGTATTAGCTCTGCCTGTTACTGTGGAAGCCTGCAGCCCTACAGCCCTGGCTTGCAGTCCTGTCAGATCTTGGAAGCCAAGCAGAGTCAGGCCTGGTTGGTCCTTGGGTGGGAGATTGCCTGGGAACACTGGGTGCTAGAGGCTTGGGAGAAGGACAAGGAAGCCCACTCCCTAATCAATCAGCTGTTGAAAACCCTATGAATAGCAGTGAAGTGATGAAATAGTGTTGGGCATGGTGCAGTGGTGAGGAGTGTTTCATTCTGATGTACATAGGGTCACTATGAGTCAGAACGGACTCCACACGCCTAACAACAACCATAAGCTATTGTGGGAATATTTGATTAGGTGGACTCTCAATGTTAATTTGTTTCGATGCTAAGTATGGCCTTATTTGTCCAAAAATTTCCTATAATATAATGCTGGGGTTTAGCTCAGTTGGCAGTATACTGCTCTGTGCTCTCGGGGGCCCTGGGTTCAATCCCTGGCACTGTAAAAATGGAAGAAGGATGTGGCAGTCCGCTCCCAAAGCAATCTCAAGACAATCAGCCACTGAAAATCCTATGAATAGCAAAGGAGCACAGGCATAGTGCCAGGCAGGGCCCGGTGCAGGGGAGCATTTCATTCTGTTGTACATAGGTTCGCTATGAGTGGGACCCCTGACTTGACTGCACCTAACAACAACAACAACAATAGCAACATGTCTGTAGCCACTTTCATGGGCCTGTCTGATCCTAAAAGTCCCCCAAAAGTCCCTTTCGTGCTTGGAAAACAAGATGAGTAATCCCACAAACCCCATGAGGGACAGCAGTTACCCTGGATCCCAGTAAGTCCAGCATCAAGAAGTGGCTGGGTCAGCTCTGTGTTCAGAGTTCTTAATGGGGACATTAAGTAAGTTTGCTAAAGGCCACCCCGCTCATAGTGAAAGAGCTGGGTTTGACCCCTCTTCTGTCTGATTTGGAATCCAGCCGTGGTCTTTCAGCCCCAGGCCTGTGAGTGCCGGGTGTACAGTCAGTCCCCCAGGGATGTGGCCCTCTCCCTTCCTTGAGTTGATCCGTTATCCTTGCATTCTCTTTCCTATGTCTAACTGATTTTCGGATATTAGTCAGTACTGCTATGTGTTAATAGTACTGCTATTAGTCAGTACTGCTATGAATGAAAATCTATGTCTGAAATTTTTATTCTTCTGTATGATGCCAATTTGTAGGGTTTTTTCCTTTTCATATAGATTAATGGGGAAAAAAGAAAACAAAAGTTCATACTTGAGAGTCTCCTTCCTTACTACCCTCTAAATTGTTGTTGTTGTCTAAATTATTAAGTACTTAATAAGAGTACTTCAGACACATTCTAAATATATTATAAATTATAGATTTTTAAAAATGTAATACTTGATATCAGGCAAGCCATGAAACCTCACTGTACCTCAGTTGCTCTGCCTGTAAGAGAGCAATTATTTTATTTTCCTGTGATATCACGTATTTGTAAGATGTTGTCTCTTACAGTCTCTATCAGCTTTGACGTCATAGTCTCTCTGTGCCTGGGGTGTAGGTGGTACATAGTTATAGCAGTTTATTCCAACTTCCTTACTTGAAAACCTTGTGATGTACAACTTACTTCTCTCTGCCTTGGTTTCTTGTCTTTAAAAAGACAATAATAACAGGACCTGCTTAGAGTTGTTATAAGAATTGAATGAATTAATTCATGGAAAGCTGTGCCTAACCATGTGAAATGCTGAATAAATGTTAGTCATTACTCTTGTTGTTGGAATTATCAATATTACAAACTATTTTCACATGCATTTTCCTGCTTGATCTTTCCAGCATCACTGAGAGTATAAACAAAGAAGATGGTATTAAACCTGTTTTATATTACAGAAGATCAAGAATTAGAGGTGCTATCTATGTATTATTTCTCAAAGTTGAATTATGGTAACAATATCTAGTATGATAGTCTGGACTATATTTCTGCTATCACATCCGGACAAACATACAACACATTCTTCTTATAGCAAAATGGAAAGATGTATATACACTTTGGGGGCACCTTTTATATGTATGAATTTATATAGGTATATATACACATATACATATACATATTATGAAAGAAAGATGACCCAGTGTGTTAGTCATCAGAAAACCCAAAGCTAGATTTACAAATACAGTAACAACAAATTACATTTGCAGATTATTTAGAAAATGCTTCTTTACCTTGTAAAAGTTTCACTGCAAGGCTTGGTTTAAGTAACAAATGCCTCTAAACAAGATCCAACTTAAAAGAACAATATTTCCATGCAGTACACATCTGTAGTAACCTTCACCGCCTAAGCCATGTGCCAAAGGAATCACAGGAGCACAGTAACCCATAGGCAGAGTAACCAGGCCAAGACCGCCTGGGCCAAGAGTCAGGAATCCTTGGAAAGCTAGATGAGTCTTCACACGAGTATCTGTGACACTCATTTGGGTCACAACGGTAGGTTGTTTGGCAGTTTGCAAAGTGCTTTCAAATTGTGAAAGTGAATGAAGGGAAAGTTTGGATTTGACTATTCTTTCAGTATCTATGTCTAAAAGTAATTCTCCAATGCGTTTTCTAAGAGGGATCTTAAATGTCAAGGCAATAGATCTAGAAATATAGAAAAATCTAACTTTGGCAAACCATAATCCAACCAAAAAAATAAAAAAAGAGTGCATGTCAAGTCTGGGCCCTTCTCTACTGGACAATTTATTTCCTTGTTTCTAGCTGGGCTAATTATAGATTTTCTGGTTACTATGTAAAATGGGATGCTACATGCTAACAGGTAAGTGATGTGAAGAGTGAACAAAAGCAAATTTTCAAAGTTGGACAAGGGGTGTGTGGGGTAACACTTTGGGGCTGTGAACAGAGTAGTTGTTGGGATTTTCATCTGTCATCTAGGAATGTGGGACATGTTCCATCATCTGGGATTAGTTCCAACAGGAAAGCACATTGTAGTTTCACAAAGGAATGCTAAGTCATTCGAGAGAAAGATAGGAAGGAGTAGCTCTTATATGTGTGGTTGGTTTCTTCAGCAAATATATACATATATGTATGTATAATTAAATATATACATTATATATAATTAAATACACACACCCATGTACCTAGTGTGTGCTAGTTCTGTGCTAAGTGATACAAAAAATCAAGGATAAAGATTTGAATACAACTTGCTTCTTGACCTCAAGAAGTTCGGTTTAGTGGTACTGATGACATGAAAGTAAGTCATCTATAACTGTGAATAACATGTATTGATAAAGGTTACTTCATTACTCTTTTGGTGCAAACGGGGGTCCTGTCCATACCACGTGGTTCCACTTTCTAAGACTAGCCCTGACGAGGCTGGACAAAGCCTGCATTAAGATGATTTTTCTTGTGTTTGTACCCAGCTCTGTGCTCTTAGCAGAGCTATTCTGAAAGTGGCTGAAACCATGCAGATGACTCAAAACCTGTGCCTATAAGCTTGACTTCTCATGAATTTGAGATCTACAATTTTATCTACTGGTCATTCTCTTTACGATATCTTTACATAATGATTGCTCAACAGAATATGTTTTGGTGTTATACAACCACTGGGGGTTGATATTACAGTCATCACTCATAAATTTCTGAGAATATTTGTCTTGAAATAGACTTAGAGTCTTTTCTCTTCCTCTTCTGATAATTTTCTCTGTGGGGTTCTTCAGAGCTTTCAACCCATTTGAGAGCTTTATTTCTTTCACTCCTTGACTCTGGGAGGGATGATTCCAGGAGGATGTGAGGACCCCACTGCTCCTGGCATGGGAATTGGATCTATTCCATCCAGGGAAGACTCTCGTCTCTAGGTTGGCATGCTAAAATGGTCTCTTTCCCCTTTGCAAAACCAAGTCTATGACTGTATCCTTGGGTTTCAAATCACTATTCACTATTTTTTCAGCAATTTGTGAATTTGATTAAGAGAATATATCATCTTAAATTGCTCCTTTTAAATAACTTCACTTTTATTTTTCACTATTCTTCTCATCTTTTGGTTTCCCATCTCAAGGAATTAACCACATCCTATTTTCTACCTTATAAAATGATGATCTCATTCCTCCTTTTAATAGCCATGCCTCCCTCACAGCTCATCTGAGCACTGTTGCTGGCAGCCCACTCATGTCCCCAGTTTGTAGTCCAGAACAGCAATACCCTCAGCATAATGTCATTGTTCAGCTGGATTCTTTCCAGTAGGTTACTTTCAGGGAATCAACATCATTTCAGAACAAAGGCTAAACTTTTCAAGGCTCTTTTTTTCAGTACTGAGGAGTTGAACCCAGGGCTTTGTATGTGCTAGGTAAGTGTTATACCACTAAGCCACACCCACAGCCCACTTTTTAAATTTTTATTTTCAGAAAAGGCCTTCCTAAATCACATAATCTGCCTCTGGCCTCAAACTCTGATCCTCCTACCTCAGCCTCCTGAGTTGCTGGGATTATAATAATTCACTACCACCCTCAGTGAAAATCAAGTCTTTTAATGATTAGGTTCCAGTTACTCACTCCAATCTCATTTCTCACCTCCATGATTACTGACGGTGGCCGATATGTTACACTGTCCCTATTTACCAACTTTCTCCATTATGTGTTATCCTGTAGCTCACACAATTGCTTCTGGATAAATGTACTTACTTCATTTTTACTTGTATACCTTCTCCGTGCATGTCACCTCTCCTAGAAAGTCTCTGTTGACTCCATATGACTAAGGGAGACACTTATTTCTTTGCTTCTAAAATATTGCATACTTACCCTAGGTTGTCTGCCATTATAGCACCCTAGTATCCAATACAGTCTGATCACAGAAGCTAAGTAGGGTCGGCTTGGTTAGTCCTTGGATAGGAGACCACCTGGGCATATCAGGTGCTGCAGGCTAGGGAGAAGGACCTGACGGTCTACTCCTGAAATAATCCACCACTGAAAAACCTATGCAAAGCACAGAAGCGCTGGCAATAGTGATAGGGATGGCACAGTGTCAAGAAGTGTTTGGTTCTGTTGTACATAGGGTTGCTATGAGTTGGACCCAACTTGATGGCACTTAACAGCAGCAAAAACTACCCTAGATTAGAAATCTCTACTAGTGCATTAGAATGTCCTTTTCCTCTAAACTATGTCCCAAAGTCTTAATATAGTATTTAGCACATAGCATATACTCAATGAATATTTGTTCAATAAAAATTATTCAGCAAATCATTGCATCTTGCCTCAATTCTAAAACATATTATTCATTTAAAAAGTCTTTAATAAAATAAAAAATAAACTTTATGGTATTCATGACTGAAAGGCTTTGTAATTTTTCAAATACTATTATAGCAAAATATGCATATTTTAGAATTGAGAAATATGGTAGTCACTTTTCTTAAGGAGGTATTCTATATTATTTTTTTGCCATAAAAAATTGGGGAATGACCATCCTTAAAAGCCGCACTTCTGTGTTTAACGAAGTCTTTACAATTTGGAATGAAATATCATTTATTTGGAGGTCACATGACAAAATTGTATCTTCTTTGACTTTTTGATGCATTATGTGGAGTAATAACTTCTTGAAAGGTGATGTTACAGAGTTGAAACCTTGAGGACACCTCAAAGCCACATCAGTCATTTTAGAGATGAAGAAGCTACGATCTGGAAGGGAGGTGGCACCAGTTTCTCAGGCCCACAGAACTATTAAAGGTAGAACTAGCATTAGGATCCAGGGTTCCCTGGTTTATTACTGATGAAGTTTGAAGAACTAAACACTTATTTTTAACACCAAGTGTGTTGGTGCTATCTTAAGCATTCAGGTAGAAAGAGCATTGGATTGGGTAGGCACTCACCATGTGGAAGTTCATGCAGTATGGAAGAGGGGATGATGGCTTATCATCAAGGACAACCAAAGTCACTCACACTTTGGCTTCGAATAACATTTCTCATATTGTTTCCACCCATCATCCATTCTGACGCTTACAATTCAGCCATTTGAACTCCTTAGTATTCCATGTTCAGTCCTGTGTTTATTGCTGTATGTCTGTGCTCCTGTTCTTGCTGGATCCTGTGTCCTGCCCTTTATTTCCACATACTCTAATCCTGCCTAATGTCTAAGACTTATCTGAAAGTATCTCCATTACAAATGCTTCCTTAATTGTGCTCCATCAACAATAACTTCTTTTGAGTCTCATGCAACTTTATCTCTTTTGCAGCACTTCTCCCATTAAACTTGGTATTAGAGTTATTTTTGCACCTGTTTAGATATCACAATTTTTTGCAGGCCATGACAGGGGTTATTTGTACATAATTTAATGCAACAAGTGTAGAGTAAGCAAAGAGTAGAGGAGAAAATGCTAAGTAGGAGAACAAAGCAAAGGCATGCTTTTGGAAGCAAGAGACACTGTATTTAAGAGAAGTCAGTAACCTTAAATCTTACTAC
>VMDO01034003.1:0-17403 GCA_007922755.1 Pedetes capensis | reverse complement strand
TCTCAATTCCTTGATGATATATATGTCTATATTTATGCCAGAACCACACTTTTTTTCATTTTTATAATCTCTTATTAAGTTTTGAAATTTGGAAGTATGAGTTTCCAAACTTTATTCTTACCTTAATTTCTTTTAAAAAATTTCTTTGGAGAAAAGGCATACAAATTTGTTAATGTGTAAAAGAGGAAAATCATATCATGGTGCGAAATCACAGGAACATGATTGTCCATCTGCTTAACATTTTTCAGAGAATAATATACCTCATTTTATATAGGGGAGGTGGAATATAGTCAATTTTGACAACATGTAAATGATTTCTGAGAGAATGTGTGGTCCCAGAGACAGTTGTTTTGGAATTTGAATGAGCCCAAGAAATAGATATTATCTTATGATAGAAGTCCATCCAGGTTTGATTATATTTCTTGTTTTATTTTCTGAGTCAAATAATGGAATTTCAGAGTGGAGAAGGAAGAGAGTAGGGTATTCTTTTGTAGACTAGTCTTAATGATTATAAGGAACATTCTAGGGAGAGCCTCTCCCTGCAATTGGGGACATAGGTACAAGAAAGTTGAGAGGGATCTTGATTCTGAGGCTACTTTTAAGGCCTTTAATTTCCAATAGGTCAAATTGCTCAGCATACAAGTATACACCATACATGGAGAGTAGTATAAATTGTTGTTGCTGTTGTTAGGTACCACCAAATCAATTACTCAAAACAAATATTCCACTATTTGAAGTTTTCCTAGAAGTTTTATACCTGAATGAAATGGGTTCAACATTTGATGAGTACAAAGTTGATAAGTACTACCAAGAGATGAAATGTGAAGATTTTTTTTTCTTGTTTAACTTGCAACAAGTAAGGAAAACACTGGAGATAATTCTCAAAGTAATATTTTCTCTGAACAAAGAATGTAAAAGGTTTTATATTAGGGAAACAACACATACATAGAAAACACTAATCATCACATGATCGGTTATAGACCATGCTTTGTATGTTCAAAAATGATGGATGAGAATGCCTCTGAGTGGAGAATTTAGTATCATAATGAGCAAAATTTACTTTTTTGTTGTTGCTTTTGTTAGGTGCCACTGAGTTGAATCCGACTCTTAGGGACCCTATGTAAAACAGAACAAAATACTACCCAACACTGTGCCATATATGCAATCTTTTTATATCTCAGCCCATTTCTGCAGCCACTGTGTTTCTTCTTATTTTGAATTGTGCCACATCACCAAATGGAGGTCCCAGAAGCTTTACTCTAATCCCATAATTAAGGTTTACTCTACTTTCAGGGGGCTGGGATTTAGCTCAGTTGGTAGACCACTGCACTGCAGTCTCTGAGGTACCAAGTTCAATTCCCAGCACTGCAAAAATGGGAGAAGGGCCTGGCAATACACTCCCAAGGAAATCTGGAAACAGGCAGCCATTGAAAATCCTATGAGGGTCGCTATGAGTCGGATACCGACTCGATGGCACTTAACCAACAACAACTACTTTGAGGAGGCAACTCTTCCCCAGTAGTTCCTTAAATGCCTTCTAGCTGGGGAGCTCATTTTCTGGCACTCTATTTCACAGTGTTTCTCTTCTATTCATAAAGTTTTCAATAGGTAATTGTTTTGGGAGTGTGCTGCCAGGTCCTTCTCACCAGTGTATCTTAGTCTAGAAGATCAGCTGAAACCTGTCCATTATGTGTGGCCCTGCTGGTATCTGAGATATCAGTGCCACAGCTTTCAGCATTGCAGCAGCACACAAGCCACCACAGAATGACAAGCTGGCAGACATGTGGAGGAAAGTTTATGCTAGGTAATCTAAAATGAGTGAACCACGGAACCTTGGTGATTTTCATGGGTTACTTATAAATTTTACTGGAGGGTCTTATCTGAAAAACTAAAGCAACTTTGAAGGAGTGTTAACAACCATTTAAAGCAATAGACCCTCCTCTTCCCCAACCCCAGATAATGTAGCTGATTGTACATAAAAACATCTAATAATGGTTAATAGTTTTACATGCTTTAAGTTGGGTTTGTGGCTGTGGAGATTAGAAATCAATTTAGTAACTGAGTAGCAATGTATCTCAACAAATTAGTTTCCTATTTCAAGAAATAGATCAGTAGTAGTGAATTGTCTCCAGGAGGTGATGTTTGCTGGGCTCCTATCCAAATTAACCAACCAGGTCTTTAATGAGAGGCATTTATATGGAAAGAGAAAAAAAGGAAAAGTTAATAATTGCAGTAGTCTATAAAGTAGTCCCTGAACCTGGAGGGCAATCAGTTGAAAAGTCTTCTAGATTTTGACTCAAAACCCCTTGAGTTTAAGTGGAATCAAGCAGCATAAATCTGACAGATTTTCCAGGATTGTAGTTTCCTGTGATTTCTCTGAGTTTATATCTGGTTGACCACCCTCAGTTTGCAGGGCTTCAGAAAAAAGGGTGGTTTTAATTTTAGTGAGACAAAGACAGAATATTGGGAGAAAATGTGAAAACATTAGACCTCCAGCAAGGAAATACATTAGAATGCAGCCTAAATCACAGATAAATGATAAAATCTCAAAAATTAATGAGCAGTGCTAAAATCTAACAACAGGAGCACTTTAGTTCTCTTCTGAAATGATTTTTCTTCAACATTATACCCAAAACAATCATTACTGATTTTGTTAGGTGCCATCAAGTTGGGTGCTACTCATAGCAACCCTGTGTACAACAGAATGAAACACTACACAACACTGTTCCATGCCTGGAGTTGATGTCAGCGCTTCTATGCTATTCATAAGATTTTGGATGACAGATTGTTTTTGGAGTGGGCTGCCAGGTCTTCCTACCAAGCTTTCAGCAGCTAGTATTCCCAGGGGGTCTTGTGTCTCAGGACTAACCAGGCTTGATCTTTCTTAGCTTCTGAGATCTGACTAGATAGGATGCCAGGCTAGTATGGTTGTTGTTGTTGTTGTTAGGTGCCGTCCAGTCAGTATCCAACTCATAGCAACCCTCATAGGGTTTTCAATGGCTGATTGTTTCGGGATTGCCTTGGGAGTGGATTGCCAGGCCCTTCTCCCATTTTTGCGGTGCTAGGAATTGAACTAAGGACCTCAGAGACTGCAGCGCAGCGCTCTACCCACTGAGCCAAATCCCAGCCCTCAGGCTAGTATGGTAGTAGGTCTAAATGTTATCTTAGTAACTAGAATTAATTTGAGAAATAAGTTTTTTACTCTAATTACACTTGGCTCAAATATTTGCAAAAAGTGAAGCCACAGATGAACAATCATACAGAATTTTTAAATGTGGTTTGCTGGGACATTTAATAAAGAATCTCAGATTAGATTTTTAAAAACTTCTCAAGGTTAGGAAGCCAATCTAAGGACTCATCACCAGATTTTACCTGTAGTACATAGGTGAATTTCTCTCTTCATGAGTGTCTTAAAATGTTCTGAGTTTTCTGTACCTGTTAAAGAGTGATTTTCTTTACTTGCCACAAGACCAGTCTTATATTTCAAGATTGTTTTTGCTACTTTTGGGTCTCATAAAATTTCATGTGAATTTTAGAATTGTATTTTCCATTTTATATAAAAAGAAATTCTTCAGGGATTTTGATCGTGATTTCACTTAATGTGTTGATCAACATGGGTAATACTGACATCTTAACCATATTAAGTTGTCCAGTCAATGAACACAGGATTTTTTCATTTACTTATATATTCTTTAATTTTTTGGCAATGTTTTATACTTTTCAGGGTACAATTCTAATATCTTCTTGGTTAAATTTACTCCTAAGTATTTTATTATTTCCCATGTTTTGGTAAATGGAATTGTTTTATGAACTTACACTTCAAATTGTGCATTGCTAGTGTGTATAAATACAATTGATTTTTGTATTCTCATCTTGTATCCTGCAATTTACCTGAATTCATTTATTCTTTCCTATACTTTCTATGTGGATTTCTGGATTTCTTATATCTAAAATCATTCCATCTACCTATATATATATTTCTCCTCCTCATTTTTTTCAATTTTGGCATATACATTTTTTTTTCAGAATTGCTTTGGCTAGAACTTCAACTATAATTTGAAAAGTAGTGAAAACCAGGAACTCTTCTCCCTGGTCTTGGTTTGAAAAGAAGAGTGCTCCCAGTGTTTCCCCCGCTGACAATGATGTTAGATGAAGGTTTTCCATGTACATTTTTTATCTTATTTAGAAAATTTATTTATTTTCCTGGACTAGTGAATGCATTTTTTATTAAATCATGAAGGAGTACTGAATTTTGTTAAATGCTTTTTCTCTTTCAACTGAAATAATCATGCTATTTTCCTCTTCATTTTCTTAATATTATGAATTACCTTGATTAATGTTCACCATTGTATTCTTGGAAAAAATCAAACTTAATGATAGTGTTATGATCTTTTTAATATGTTGTTGCATTGATTTGCTGAGAATTTTTGCAATTAACCTTAAGGGATATTGGTCTTCAGTTTTCTTATGATATTTTTTCTCGCATTGGTATCAGGGTAATACTTATTTCATAAAAATGTTTAAACAAGTGCTTTCTTTTTGAAGATTTCATTTTAACATTTCTTAGAGGTAGTTAAACTGGTGACAAATTCTTTCCATTTTGACCTGTCTGAAATTTTATTTTTTTCATTTTGCAAGATATTTTTGTTGGCTATAGAATTATTGCTTTTTTTTTCCTTTCAACACTATATATTTCACTGCACTCTCACCTTGTGTGGATGACTTTTGATGAGAACTCTGGTAGAATTCTTTTGCTGGGCCCTCTTTAATTAAGATATCTTATTTTCATTCTCTGGTTTATGTAAAGAATCATTCAATTTCTTTTGATTTACTTCATTTTGAATGTGATATGCCCAGTTGCAGATTCTTCGTTTTTGTCCTGCTTAGTGTTCTTTGAGATTCCTGAGTCTGTTCATTGGTGCCTGCCTATAAGTGTATCGATTTTTGTGATACTGGAAATCAAACTTTTGCATGATAGGTAAGCATCATATCCCTGGTCATAGCCATTAATTCTCCACAACTCTTAACGTTTTTTGGCTTCTTTACTTTCTCTCATAAAATTCCAATTATGTATATGTTATGCTTTTAATAATTGTCCCATAGTTCTTGAATATTGTTTAATTTTTTCCATTAATTTTTTCCACTTTGCATTTCAGTTCAGAAACAGTATATTGACACATGTTCACATCCATTGCTCTTTCCTTAGTCCTGTCCAATCTAGAGATAAGACAAGCAAACCATTTTTCATTTCTGTTACAGTGTGTGTGTGTGTGTGTGTGTGTGTGTGTGTGTGCACATGTGTGTGTGTGTATTTTATTCCTAGTATTAGTTTTTGGTTATTTCTTAGTTTCCATTTCTCTACCTTCAGTATCCATAATTTTTATTTATTGTCTACATTTCCATCTGAGACCATAATAAACGTTTCATACTTATTTTGAATTATTTGATATTCTGAAAATATACATCATACTTTAGTAAGATTCTGATGCTTGATTAAGCCTTTCAGATTGTGAACTTATGATCAAATCTGTTTAACCAGAGTCAACCACTGTACGTACACTGGGCCTCAGTATATGTCCTGCCTATAATGCTGTACATTTCTTATATTTTCTCAGGAATATTGATTATTTTAGAGAGCATAGATTAAGGAAGTAATATTAGTGAATGTGTTATGAATCAGTAAACATGGTCACCATGTTTGTATGTAAAGAATACAAAGATCTGGATACTTTATTAATTTAACCTTTGGAAGACATTCAAGATCCAAATCACAAATCTTGTTTTTGAATTTCTCATAATTACAAATGTAGAGCTTTAAATTTATAGTACACAAATACCATTTAAATTTACATGATTAGTCTTAGATGTAAATTGTAATTCTTTTTCCATACTCTAGGAGAAGGGCCTGGCAATCCACTCCCAAGACAATCCCGAAAAAGTCAGCCATTAAAAACCCTATGAGGGTCGCTATGAGTCAGATATCGACTCGACAGCACCTAACAACAACAACAACAATGGAAACACTCTCTCTTTGTGTAAGAATTTTCTCTTGCTTCCATCAAAATGAGAATATTATGTTTACACTCTCCTTATTTTCTACACATATTTAACTTTACCTTTTGCTGCATTTATGTTAAGATTAAATTGCCTTAAATGCCAAAGAAAGTGAACAATTTTAATATACATAAATTGTATAATATAGATTGTATAACAAACATCTACTAGCTTGAAATTTATGTATGTTTGATAAAACTTTAAACAAATAGAAAATTTTCAAATTAAGTTTTTTTGTTTATATGACTTTGACTTCATTATTTCATTTTATTTCTTCAAAATAAATAAAGAAATTGAATGCTTCTATTTTTTCCAGCATTATACAAAGTTCTTAATGGAATATAGGTCCAGTTTTCTATATTTATCTATCATTTTTCTATCTATGGGAGGCAAGGGAGAGGGAGAGGGCAGGGTATCACTGTGTTGCCCAGAATGGCCTCAAAACATGATCCTCTTACTGTAGCCTCCCTGGTTCTCAGATTAAAGACATGTACAACCATGACCTGCTCAAATCAATACTTTAAAAACATCTTTTACCAGTGTTGACATTCGGTTTTGAACATACAAAGAAAATAAAATGTGAAAGCGTTTTACTTTAGCAGTCAGCACCATCGTACTGAAAACAGCTGGCATTCATATTTGCATATTTCACAACCTGTGGATAGTGAGGCCAATATAATTATTCTTCATAGATGAACATCCTGGTGAAATATTTGTTAATATTTACAGTAATATGTTATGTACAGATGAGTTTTCTTAAGAAATTGCTGGCTGCCCATGTTATTAATTCATTCTTTCTTTCTTTCTTCTACAGTTACAGAATCCCTATGTTTTCCTTGTCACATAGTTACTACATTTCACTACTTCATTGGCATTCATCTGCAGAGCCACTGGCCTATTGAAGATGGTGGTTGGAGCCAGGCGTGGTGGTGCACGCCTGTAATCCCAGCGGTTTGGGAGGCGGAGGCGGGAGGATCGCAAGTTCAAGACCAGAGGCAGTCTGTGTAACTTAGCGAGACCCTGTCTCAAAAAGTAAAAATATGGACTGAGGTGCAGCTCAGTGGTCCAGCACTTGCAGAGCATGCAGGTGCGAGGACCTGGGTTCAACCCCAGTAAAAAAAAAAAAAAAGATGGTGGTTGGAGCCAGGCACAGTGGCGGTACACCTGTAATACTAGCAACTTGGGAGGCTGAAGTAGGAGGATCACAATTTCAAAGCAAGGGGCAGCTTGTGTAACTCTGCAAGACCCTGAGTCCAAATGAAAAAATAAAAATGGACTAGGGGGTGCAGGTCAGTAGTAGAACACATGAAAAGTGTGTGTGAGGCCCTGAGTTCAACCCTCAAGTACCACCCCCCAAAAAAAAAGATGCTGATTGGCATTTTTCAAAGATCTTCTGCAAAAGGATAGAGTGTGTCATTTCTTATTTTTATGTCTTTCATGGTAACAACTGAAGCCACCATTTTGCTCAGTATAAGCAATTTGTTGTTGTTAGGTGCCATCCAGTCAGTGTCCAACTCATAACAACCCTACAAACAACAGGCAAAACACTATAGTCAGTTCTTCTCTGCTGTTCATAGGATTTTCAATGGTAGATTGATTTTTGGGAGTGGGTTGCCAGGTCCCTCTCCCAAGCCTACAGCACCTGGCTTTGCCAGGTGGTCTCTCATCCAAGTACTAACCAGGCTTCCAAGATCTGATGGGATCAGAGGTCACAGTGGTACGGCTGCAGCCTATGTAAACACTAGTCACTCTAAAAGAGAAAAGAGAAAACTTGACATAGTTTGGGTCTCTGATGACTGAAAATCTGCAACACTAGGCCAGAGTACTTACATTGAAACTTATTTAATTGAAAGGTAATCCTAATAGTTGAAGATGTACAACTATTTAAAAAAATATAGTGATAGTTACAAACTCACTCTTTACTTTCTGGTCATCACTGAGTCAGCAAAATGAAAAGTAGGAAAACATCTTGGTTTAATGCTATAGAAGGCTTCTAATTCCTTAGATCACAATCTGATACTTCCCAAAATATACATAAACAACACAAAAAATCTATGTGTGAGTTAAATGATAAGGATATTATATTGCAATAGTCACCTTTAAAATTTCTTCTGCATGAACATGCTGTATTTTAGAAAACTGTAAGTCCAAAAAACATTTATAAACCCGTAAAAGGCATGCACTTTGAGAAGCCATAGACTGATGTGATGCAAGCCCTTTAGAACTTCTGACTAAACTCCCATCAGAAACATTGATGTGAGGATATAGGTCATAGGGAACTTATAGAAAATTTGCAATATAATTATAAGCCTCTGTTAAGGAGAGAGATTCATCATGTAGAGGCAATAAATTTTTAGAAAACTTCATTAATATTGTGGTGTTCTACTAAAGGTACTTAACCTGATGACCAATTGTTCCCATGGGAAGTAGTAAATCAGATGCACAATTGACATGAGGACATCAATTAATTTCTGATTTTTATTAGGTGACGGTTGTTACATGTCATCAAGTTGAGTCCCACTTGTAGTGACCCTATGTGCAGCAGAACGAAATACTGGTGATTCTGTGCCAGTCACAAGATCTCATTTATCTTTAAGCCCATTGTTGCAGACAGTGTCAACCCATCTAGTGGAGAGTTAAGGTGAGGACATATGAAATTGTCAATAAAAAGCAGTCTTTATTCTATAAAAGTCACAGTTTCATATGGTTCCAAATCATAAATAGAATGTATTTTTGTCTTATGACAAACCATGAGTTTTAGCAATTTATTTTAAGTAAAATACATGGCTTGTTATGTGATCCGACACTATAAATCAATGAGTATTTGTACCTGTATGTTTCATGTGTTCCCACTCCTCTTCATTTTGATCATGCTGTGTTCCTGTTATTCCATAAAAGCAAAAGTTTGAATAATTCTTCCCAGCCCTATGTCCTTTAGTGTATATCTTAATGAAGTGACTGAGGAAAAACTGCAAGATCACAAAGGGGGACTGGGTAATACCAATGAAGAATATGAAGAGTATTTTGTTCGTAGGAGGACATCTCATTTTGCAGAAGAGAATATGGGATTGATTTTTTAAATAGGTAAAGTATTTCAAAATGATATTGTTGTTGTTGTTAGGTGCCATCGAGTCGGTATCCGACTCA
The DNA here is from genome assembly GCA_007922755.1 of Pedetes capensis. Classification (NCBI taxonomy): domain Eukaryota; kingdom Metazoa; phylum Chordata; class Mammalia; order Rodentia; family Pedetidae; genus Pedetes; species Pedetes capensis. The sequence continues at coordinate 8,202 of VMDO01034003.1, read as the reverse complement.
TAGTGATCCTCATAGGGTTTTCAATGGCTGACTGTCTTGGGATTGCCTTGGGAGTGGATTGCCAGGTCCTTCTCTTCCCAAATGATATAGATATGCCTAATCCATTTGCCCTTCCATTTATTCATTTGTTTTCAAATTTAGATATAAGACAACTATTTTATATAATGGGATTGGTTGATACAGGGATATGAGAGCCAATCTCCTGCCTTTCCTCTGGAACAAAATAGGAGGGTACACACTCATTCATACACACACTCTAAAACTCATATACTTACATATGGAATATGGCTATAAGTAATACTTTGTCTAAAAGTGTATCTTTGCCTTGTTTGTTCCCCATTCTAGCATATTCCCTCGCCCCTCACTTACTCTGTCCTATTGAATCCCTCGTACTGAATCTTTAGCTCAAGTCTACTTCTGGGAAACATGGCCTAAAACATGGATTAATTTAAATAAATATTGATTAGATGAAATATGACTTAAACATGAATAGAATTAAGATACAAATTTAAAGTAGTATACAGCTAAGAACATTGAATTGAGTTAAAATATTGTAAGGACATTGTATTATCAGGTATATTCTATGTATCCTTAATATCTCATTTTAATATATGAAGAATTCATGGCAATCCCAGCACTGTGGCATATGTTTGTAATCCCAGCTGCTCAGGAGGCTGAGGGAGGAGGACTACAATTTTGAGGCCAGAGGCAACTTGTGCAACTTACTGAGAACCTGTCTTGAGATGAAAATTTTAAAAAGAATTCAGCTCAGTGGTAGAGCAACTGGCTAGCATGTGTGAGGCCTTGGGCTCAACCCTATAGTATTAAAAAATAATTTAATTAAAAGGGACCAGGGGTCATTTCAGTGGTGGAGTGTTTGTCTTGTGTGTGAGATCCTGGGTTCAACACAGTACCAAAAAAAAAAAAAAATCATGTCACTTCTGTGCGTTATTCCCCTCAAAGATAAAAGAATAAAACACACAAAAAATGTAATCTCCAAACTGATTGAAGGGAAATGGAATGATATAATAATCCCAGCAAGGCAAAACTGGAAAAATAAACCTTGAGAGCTGGAATAAATACATACCATAAAATAACAGGATATATTTTATATCTAACTGTATAAAATAAAATAAATTAAAAATGACTACATCATTTGAAATACAAAATTTGATGATATTGATCTCAAAATCCAGCCACATATTTTTCAAAAGGCCTATTTTTTACATGAGAAAACCTAAAACTTGTGAAAAAAGAGCTGTAAGTTATATTCAAAAAAATCCTAACAAAAATTTTTGGCATGTCTTCTTTAATAATAGATAACAGACACTTTGGGGCTGGGATTTAGCTCATTTGGTAGAGTGTTGAGCGGCAGTCTCTGAGGTCCCAAGTTCAACTCCCAGCACCACAACAATGGGAGGAGGACCTGGCAATCCACTCCCAAGGCAATCCTGAAACAGTCAGCCATTGAAAACCCTATGAGGGTCGCTATGAGTCGGATACCGAATCAACAGCACCTAACAACAACAACAAGAACAGACATTTTAAAACAAATAAATTACAAATAATAAAGAAGGATAGCTAATAACATAAGTGGTAAATTAACAGATAGAGGTATCAATTCTAGTGTCTATGAACTTCATAATAAGACCTCAAAATATATACAGAAAAATATAAAGAACTACAAAAGGAAATTTATAAATTCAAAATCATATTGAAATATTTTGGCATACAAAAAGTGATCAAGCAGACAAGGAATGAACAAACATATGGAATATGTCCAACAACTTTATCTAATTTATATAAAATTGACAATTGTATGAAAAAGTTCCAAAATGCACATTCTTCCCACCAGGCACAAAACATTTATACATGTTATTCACATATTGGGGCACAAAACAAGTTTAACAAATTTCCAGAATACTTTGTCTATCCACAATGTGGTTAATCTAAAAGTCAATGACTCACTGACTCATTGACTTTTAGATTAACCATATCATAGCCTTCAATATGGGTTGCAACTAAACATAAACAAAACAAAAATCCTTATAACTGGGACAGCATGCAACTTCACAATAAATGGAGAAAAGATTGAGGTTGTCCAAGATTTTGCTTAGCTTGGCTCTATAATCAACACCCACGGAAGCAGCAGTCTAGAAATCAAAAGACGCATTGCTCTAGGAAAAGCGGTGGCAAAAGATCTCTTTAGAGTATTGAAAAGCAAAGATGTCACATTGAAGACGAAGGTGCGCCTGACTCATGCCATGGTATTTTTAGTGGCTTCATATGGTTGTGAAAGCTGGACATTGAACAAGAGAGACAGAAAAAGAATTGATGCTTTTGAATTGTGGTGCTGGAGATGTCTATTGAATCTACCATAGACTGCCAAAAGAACCAACAAATCTGTCCTAGAAGAAGTGCAACCAGAGTGCTCCTTGGAAGCAAGAATGGCCAAACTGCGTCTTACATATTTTGGACATATAGTCAGGAAAGAACAATCCCTGGAGAAGGACATCATGTTTGGAAGAGTGGCAGGTCAACGCAAAAGAGGAAAACCCTCCACCAGATGGATTGACACAGTGTCTGCAACATTGGGCTTAAACATAAATAAGATCGTTTGCCTGGCGCAGAATTGGCAAGTGTTTCGATCTGCTGTACATAGGGTCGCTATGAGTTGGACTCAACTCGACGGCACCTAACAACAACAACAACAACAACAAAAGTCAATGACAGAATGATGGCTACCAAACTACACATGCAGCCAGGAGTGTTGTTGCATGCCTAGAATCACCTGTAATCCCAGCACTCGGAAGGCTGAGGCAGGAGGGTTGACACAAATTCAAGGCCAACGTGGACTACATGGTATGTTGCAGACCAGCCTGGGATACAGAGGAAGATCCTTTCTCAATAACAATAATATCAAAATAACAACCCCATAAGTGCTTGAAGTTAAGAAATGTACTTTGAAATAAAAAAATGAGTTAAGGAGCACATCAAAATGAAAATTAATATTTCCTTTTGTGTGTGTGTATGTGGTACTGGGGTTTGAACCCAGAGCCTCATGCTTGCATGCTCTGCAAGTGGTGGTGGACCACTGAGCTGCACCCTCAGTCCTTTTTTTTTTTTTTTTTTTTTTTTTTTTTTTTTTTTTTTTTTTTTTTTTTTACTTTTTGAGACAGGGTCACACTAACTTATGCAGACTGCCTCTGGTCTCGAACTTGCAATCCTCCTGTCTCCGCCTCCCAAGGCACTGTGATTACAGGCCGGCACCACCATGCCCGGCTCAAAATTAATATTTTCAATTGAAAATGAAAACAGTGTAAATAAAACTTATGAATTACAGTCCCAAGTTGTGTAAAGCTGTTTCACTCAATAATGGAACACATATATACCAGTTGTCCCCTAAGATTGTAACGGAAATGAAAAACTTCTTATTACCTCTTGATAATGTGACATTTTGTAATGTTGTAGCAGAATTATTACCCACATGTTTATGGCAATGCTTGTAATCAAACCTACTGCAGTGCCAGTCAAATTAAAGTAAACAATTATGTATAACACATACAACCCAATAATGATAACAAATGACTATAGTACTGGTTCATATAGTCACTGCACTATACCATTACTTCATAAAGCATATATTCTACTTTTTAAAAAGTCTATTATAAAACAGTATGCCATGTTATGCTGGCAGCACCCCCAGGCATCTCATATTTATTAGATGTCTTCATTGTATCAAGGTACCACATAAAATGATTTACCTATACCATCTAGGTTTGTGGAAGTACACTATATTATGTTTGAACAATGACAAAAATGTCTTAGAATGCATTTCTCAGAGCACCTCTTTGCTATGAAGGGCCATATCATGGTTTGAATTGGTAATTCCCCCAAAACCTCATTTGTTGAAAGCATGGTTGCAGAAGTCTTTAGAGGCGGGGCCATTGGAAGATGATTGGATAATGATAATGATGGCTTTAGCATTGTCAATAAATTAATTCATTGATGAATCCATAACTTAATGGGCTATGGAAAAGTGATGGAAACTTAAGAAAGGTGGCCTAGTTGGAAGAAGTGTGTCATTTGGGCATCCTTTCAAAGGATATATTTGTTCTTAGCCCTCCTTATCCAACTCCCTCATCTCTCTGTCTCTGTATCTCTTTCTCTCTGTCTCTTATTCCTGGCCATCATGATGCAAATATATATGCGTGACTACCACATGTTCTCCACCATGAGGTTTTGCTTTGCCAAAGCCCATAAACAATGGAGCTTTGGAGCCATGGACTGAAATATCTGAAATCATGAGCCAAGATGAGTCTTTCCTACTTTAAGTCAATTCTCTCAGGTATTTGATCATTGTGATGGAAAAATGAAAGAGGACACCTATTTGTATAGCTAAACAAGGATAGAAAAATATATTTATAACCTAAAATATGCATCCAAAATGAAGGTTGAAGATTAGTGAACTAAAAATTTGTCTGTAGCATATAGAAAAAAATTATCAAAGGCACCCAAGAAAAATATGAGCAAAAAATAGGAGGAAAATAAGAATAGAAAACAGTGAACTATAAACAAACAAAATCTAGTGGAGTAACAAAGGCAATTTGTTCTTTAGGAAGCCTAAAAAATTGGCACACATCTGGTAAAAATTGTTAGAAACGTAAGACATAAGGCATATGCCTTAAAAAAAGGAAAAATGTTCCTATAGATTCTATATATACAAAGAAAGAAATGAGGATGTTGTGAAAAAAATTGCCTCCCAAAATGGAAGTTGGTTGACCTTAGCAAATAAAAATGAAACTTACCAAAACAGAAACAAGTAAAAAGAACAAATATGAATGATTTTTCCCTTTTCTCTTTTCTCCAGTTTTATTCTGAAGTTTTAGTGAGGTGGAATGTGGCAATGGGGAAAATATCTTACCCACCCTGGATTCTTCTGGCTCCTGAATATCAACTTCTATTTATAGTTTCATTTAATTATATATCTCTGTTCTCCATTTACTGCAGGTCACTCATAAATCCCCAAACTGAAACTTTTTAAATTGCTTTAGACTTCAGTCATGGGGAAACTTTAGGAAATCATTTAGGTCTTCCCTCCCAAGACCCACTCTACCACCATTTCTCTTCTGTGTATATTGTGCCATAGAGACTGGCATGATGAACTCAGAAAAATTTCCTATCTCTCTGAGGTGGCACAAGATGATGCACAAATCTTCTCAGAATTTTGCAACTTCATTTTCTACCTGAGGCAAATTACCACATTTTTGTGCTTCAGTTCCCAAATTTGTAAAATGGGGCTAATAAATGTATCTGTCTCTGAGGACTGTGATGAAGAATTAATATATTGATATAGATATTAAATGACACAAAGAGTTAATGTGTTAATATAAATTTTAAATGTAGGGAAGAGATACATCATTTCAGATGTATGTTAATGATAGTCCATTAGAATAATATTTGGCATGCAGGTTAGCCCATACTTTATATATATGTGTGTGTGTGTGTGTGTGTGTGTGTGTGTGTGTGTGTGTGTGTGTAGTACCTATGTGCTATATATAAAAGTGTTCATTCTCCTAATAATGTTCTCATCCACTTAAAATGGCTCAAAGTTACACAGTCACACACACACAAACACACACAAACTATGATAGAGCTTGTATTTCATTTAAATCTTTTCCCCACACACCCAAGCAGATAACACTAAAAACTGTGAATGATTTCTAGTTTCTCTAACTCTTCTAACTGTCAAATTCAAGATAACTTTGATAGTGTGTGTGTGTGTGTGTGTGTGTTTATATACAGAAACGTCCAAAGATCTTTACAGATCTAATTTGCGAGACATCCATTTTCCCACTCCCTTGTCTATGCAGCTTGGAAATTGCCAAGTCTTGATTGAAACCTCATTATAACTAAATCGAAAGCTATTAATACCAGGTTCATCTTTCTGCTTAATCACTAAACATGCTTCCCTAAAGAACTTAAATTTCATGTAAACTATAAGAGAAGTATAGGAATACACTAGTTTACATTAGAGGAAAATAAATCTGTGCACACAAAATAGAAATTTCAAAAGCCAAAAATGGAAAAACACTAGTGTATCTTCAGTGTACAGAAAGAATCATGAGTAATATAAACAAATAGTGAATAGCTAGTGATTCAGTAACAAATACTAATTAAGAGTTTTGAGAAGTAGCTAAGAATAGTTTTTATATAAAGTAATAACTTAATGCTTACAGAAGACTTTGAGCTAAAAAGTGCTAGAAGTGTGAATTAAAGCAGACTCAATGCTTACTCTGATTTGAAGAGAAAGAGCTGGAAGTTTTGGAAAGATAAGAAAGGTAAAATTCCCGGGTTAAACAACAGGAGTAGAGAAAGTTGCACACAAAACGACAGAGATGTAGTAAGAGTCTGTCTTTAACTGAATCGTGACCGTTGCATGTGTGTGACAAAACCACCCAAGATCTCACAAATAACTATGTATGCAAATTAGAAGAAGCAATGCCTGTTACTTGCAAGAGGCAGGAAATAGTGCCTGTTTTTACCTGCCAGACAGAAAAACATCAAGATCCATGGAGCCTGTGTGTGTGTGTGTGTGTGTGTGTGTGTGTGTGTGTGATGGACATTTAGGTGGATTCCGTACCTTGGTTATTGTGAGTAGTGCTGCAATAAGCATGAGAATGAAAACATCTCTTCAAAATACTGTTTTTATTTCCTTTTGGAATATACCTAGTAGTAGTAATGCTAGGGGATGGGGTTTAGCTCAGTCAGTAGACTGTTGCTCTGCACTCTCTGAGGACGTGAAAAAAAAGGAAAAAGATATGGCAATCCACTCCTGAAGCAATCCTGAAACAATCAACCATTGAATATTTAATGAGGGTTGCTATGACTTAGATCCAACTCAACAGCACCTAACAACAACAACAGGATTGCTGGATCATAGGGTAGTTCTATTTTGAAGTTTTTGAGGAATCTCCATACTGTTTTCAATGTCTGTAAAAACTTACATTTTCCCAGCAGTATATGAGTTTCCTTTCTTCATATCTGAAGCAGCATTTGTTATTTTCGTATTTTTATAGTATCCATTATAGCAACTTTTAGGTGATATCTCATTGATGTTTTGATTGGCATTTCCCTAATGGTTAGAGATGTTAAGCATTTTTAAATATATTTGTTGGCCACTGTATGTCTTCTGTTGAGAAATATTTACTTAGGTCTCTAGTCTATTTTTAGACATGAACTTTTGTTATTGAGTTGAGTTCTTTATAAATTCTGGATATTAACCTCTTGTCAGATATATAGTTTGAAAATATTTTTCTCATTTGTAGGTTAGGTCATCATTCCATTAACTCCTTTAAAAATATGAAATCTTGCCATTTGCAATAACCTGTATGGTCCTGGAGGACATTATAATAAAATAAGCCAGACACAGAAAGACACATTTTACATGATCACATTTATGTGTGGCATCTGAAAAAGTTGATCTCATAAAAGTTGAGAAGAGAATAGTGGTTGCCAGAAGCTGGAGAGAGTAAGGGATAAGGGAGTCAGAGAAATCCCGGTTTATGCGTACAATATTGCAGTGAAGTAGTAGAAGTAAGTGCTGACCTTCTATTAAATATTTGTTTCAGTACTGTGGGGTTGAACCCAGGGCCTCTTTCATACTATGCAAGCACTCCACTATTGAGCCATACCTCAGCTCCTTTTTAATTTTTTATCTCAAGACAGATAAGTTGCACAGGCTGCCTCTGACCTCAAAAATTAGCTAATAACTGTATTTTAAAAAGTGGGGAATATCCATACCAAGAATACTAGGCACTGTGCTAGCACCCTGATCTTGGACTTGTAGCAGCCGAAACTGGGAGAACTATATTTGTTTTTAACAACCCAACATATGATAATTTGCTGCAGGAGCCTAAGCCAACCAAGACAAATGAATAGCTAAATAATTATTCTCAGTGAAAGCAGCCAGAAAAAGAGGAGTACATAATGTTTAATTTCTGTGTACTTTTATAAAGTGAAAAATAATAGAGAAGGTAGATCAGTAGTTGCTTGAGGGCTGGATTGGGTGGTGGTAAGAAGAAAACAAGAGAGATTACAGAGACATAATATATTGGGGCAATGGATATGCTCACTTTATTCATCAAATGGTGCACATAAATATGGAAAGTTTATTGCAAGTCAACCATACTTTAATAAACT
>VMDO01034002.1:0-17399 GCA_007922755.1 Pedetes capensis | reverse complement strand
ACTATATAGTAAAAGATAGAGAAGACTTGGATGGGAAACTTAGATGGGAAGGGGGGAGGGGGGAAACATAGAGGAGGGTAAGGGGTAACCTATATGAATAATGCTTATCAAATTGCATATATGAAAATTGTCACAACGAAAAGCATGTCAAAATGAATCACATTATGATGTACATTAAAAATTTCTAATAAAAAAAAACAAAAACAAATACTACAATGACATGTGCAAGGAGCTGGAGGCAGAAAACCAAAAGGGAAGAACATGCTCTGTGTCTCAAGCTTAAGGAAGTGAAGAAAAAATTCAAGCCTTTAGTGGCAGTAGTGAAAGATTCTATAGGGAAAATATTAAATGATGCAGAAAACATCAAAAGAAGATGGGAAGAATACACGGAGTCATTATACAAGAAAGAATTGATAGATGACCAACCATTCCAAGAGGTTGCATATGAAGAGGAACCAATGGTGTTGAAGGATGAAGTGGAAGCTGCTTTGAAAGAACTGGCAAAACACAAGGCTCCAGGAATTGATGGGATACCAATAGAGATGTTTCAACAAACAGATGCAGCACTGGAGGTGTTAACATATTTATGCCAACAGATTTGGAAAACAGCTACTTGGCCAACTGACTGGAAGAGATCCATATTTGTGCCTATTCCCAAAAAAGGGGATCCAACTGAATGTGCAAACTATCGGATAATATCATTAATATCACACACCAGCAAAATTCTACTAAAGATCATTCAGAAGTGACTGCAGCAGTATATAGACAGGGAATTACCAGAAAATTAAGTGGGATTCAGAAGAGGGCGGGGAACCAGGGACATCATTGCTGATGTCAGGTGGATATTAGCTGAAAGCAGAGAATATCAGAAAGATATCTATCTATGTTTTATTGACTATGCAAAGGCATTTGATTGTGTGGATCATAACAAATTATGGATAACACTTCGGAAAATGGGAATACCAGAACACCTAATTGTGTTCATGAGAAACCTGTACATGAACCAGGAGGCAGTTGTTTGAATAGAACAAGGAAACACTGCGTGGTTTAAAGTTGAGAAAGTTGTGCATCAGGGCTGTATACTTTCACCCTATCTCTTCAATTTATATGCTGAGCAAATAATCCAAGAAGCTGGACTTTATGAGGAAGAACACGGCATCAAGATTGGAGGAAGACTCATTAACAACCTGTGTTATGCAGATGACACAACTCTACTTGCTGAAAGTGAAGAGGATTTAAAACATTTACTGATGAAGATCAAAGATCACAGCCTTCAACATGGGTTACGACTAAATATCAACAAAACAAAAATCCTTACGACTGGGTCAGCACGCAACTTCACAATAAATGGAGAAAAGATTGAGGTTGTCCAAGATTTTGCTTTGCTTGGCTCTATAATCAACACCCATGGAAGCAAGCAATCAAGAAATCGAAAGACGCATTGCTCTAGGAAAAGCTGTGGCAAAAGATCTCTTTAGAGTATTGAAAAGCAAAGATGTCACATTGAAGATGAAGGTGCATCTGGCTCATGCCATGGTATTTTCAGTTGCACCATATGGTTGTGAAAGCTGGACATTGAACAAGGGAGACAGAAAAAGGATTGATGCTTTTGAATTGTGGTGCTGGAGGCATCTATTGAATATAACATGGACTGCCAAAAGAACCAACAAATCTGTCCTAGAAGAAGTGCAACCAGAGTGCTCCTTGGAAGCAAGAATGGCCAGACTGCGTCTTACATATTTCGGACATGTGGTCAGGAGAGATCAATCCCTGGAGAAGGACATCATGTTTGGGAGAGGGGCAGGTCAATGCAAAAGAGGAAAACCCTCCACCAGATGGATTGACACAGTGTCTGCAACAATGGGCTTAAACATAAATAAGATCATTTGCCTGGCACAGAATCGACAAGTGTTTCGATCTGCTGTACATAGGGTCGCTATGAGTCGGACTCGACTCGATGGCACCTAACAACAACACCATATCAAATTTTATGGACAAGTTTTTATTTATTTATTTTCTAGATGTGAGTTTTTTTTTTTAATTTAAGTCAAGCTATTTGTCTTATCTAAGCCTCAATTTCTCTATCTGTAAATTGGGATGATATCCAGGGCCTTGTGCATGCTAAGCACAAACCCTTTGTTCTAGCACTTAGCTACACACTCAGCCTTGGTTGTTACCAAGCATTTAACAAGCTCATTGATACCAAATGTCTATCTTAGAATAAAGGCTGAATAGTTATAGCAATCATATCATTATTGTCATTATAGTTATTGTAGTATAACTTACGTAGTATATAGGTCTTATGAGAAATTTGAGTTAGCCTTATGGATATTATTAATTTTATAGCCTCAATATGTCTCTTGTAGTATACTACCTTTTTTCCCTCTGCTTCTCCAGTTTGTATGAAGGTATTTGGCTCATTTCAGGTTCTGTGAGTGTGTGTGTGGTACTTGGGGATTGAAACCAGGGCCTCACACATAGTTTGCAAGTGCTCTAGCACTGACCTGCACCTCCAGCCCATTTTTAATTTTTTAATTTTGAGACAGAGTCTCCCTAAATTACATAAATTGTCTCTGGCCTTAAACTTGAGATCCTCCTGTCTTAGCCTCCCAAGTCACAGGGATTAGAGGTGTGCCCCACTGTGCCCAGTTTCATATCAGGTTCTTAATTAAAGTTTGCTAAATGTGCAAGTTAATCTTTATTGGTAAATCCACAGTATTTAAATTCAATATAACACAGAAACTTAAACCATTAGCTTCCCCCAAAGCATGTGTTTAGGACCATGGCTGGCATATAATAGTTGTGAAAATATTAAGTTAATGTAGACATATTTTTAAACTACCATGCTTAATTACAAACCATTTTTTGAAGAGTTGGAGTCTCACTATGTTGCCTAGGCTGCCCCCAAACTTGGGCTCAATTGATCCTCTCACATCAGACTCCAGCTGGCTCTATAGGTACATGCCACTGCACTGACTCCCAAACTTTTCTTTTCATTTCATTTCATTCTTCTTTTCTTTTCTCCTCCCTCCCTCCCTCCCTCCCTCCCTCCCTCCCTCCCTTCCTTCCTTCCTTCCTTCCTTCCTTCCTTCCTTCCTTCCTCCTCCTCCTTCTTCCTCTCTCTCTCTCTCTCTCTCTCTCTCTCTCTCTCTCTCTCTTCCTCGTTTCTTTCATCTTTCTTTGTTTCAACGGGGTCTTGGCATGTAGTCCAGACTGGCCTTGAACTTGTGATCATCCTGTCTCAGACTTCTGAGTGCTGAGATTACTGGTGTGCGTCACCATACCCAGCTTCCCAAACTATTTTTAAGATTTTTTTTAAGGCCTAGAACAAGGTAAACATTTCTTGTGTAGTAAATATTGTTAGCTTTTTGGGCCATGTAGTCTCTTTTGCAACCATTCTGTATCAGGAAAGTAGGCATAGACAACCCCTGGGTTAGAAAAATCTGTTTTCAAAAACACAAATCAAGAAATTGACTTGTTAAAAGACGCCTACTTCAGAGCCTGAGATACGCTCTATATCTTTGACCCTACCAACCAGGATTGAGGTCCTCCAGAATAAGAATGATGGCTTATACTTCTTTTTATTCTCTATCAGCACTTAAACAAGGTTCTGGGAATGTTGTTGTTGTTAGGTGCTGTCAAGTCTGGCTCATAGTGACCCTATGTACAGCAGAACAAAACACCCCAATTCTGTCCCAGCACAAGACCTTATTTATGTGTAAGCCCATTGTTGTAGACCCTATATCAATACATCTAGTGGAGAGTTTTCCTTTTCTCCATTGACCTGCCACTCTCCCAAACATGATGTCCTTCTCCAGGGATTGGTCCCTTCTAACTATATGTCCAAAATACCTAAGACGCAGTCTAGCCATCCTTGCTTCCAAGGAGCATTCTGGTTGCACTTCTTCTAGGACAGGTCCATTGGCTCTTTTGGCAGTCCACGGTATATTCAATACTGTCTCCAGAACAGTAATTCAAAAGCAGCAATTCTTTTCCTGTCTCCCTTGTTCAATGTCCAGCTTTCACAACCATATGATGCAACTGCAAATACCATGGCATGAGTCAGGTGCACCTTCATCTTCAATGTGACCTCTTTACTTTTCAATACTTTAAAGAGGTCTTTTGCCACAGCTTTTCCCAATGCAATGCATCTTTTGATTTTTTGACTCCTGCTTCTGTGGGTGTTGATTGTAGAATCAAGTAAAGAAAATCTTGGACAACCCCAATCTTTCCTCCATTTATTGTGAAGTTGCACACTGATCCAGTTGTAAGGATTTTTGCCTTGTTGATGTTGAGGTGCAATAGACACTGAAGGCTATGTTCTTTGCTCTTCATCAGTAAATGTTTCAAATCTTCTTCATATTCAGCCAGCAGAGTTGTATCATTTGCATAAAGCAGATTATTAATGAGTCTTCCTTCAATCCTGATGTATTCTTCTTCATAAAGTCCAGCTTCTTGGATTATTTGCTCCACATTGAAAGTGAAGAGATAGAGTGAAAGGATACAGCCCTGATGCACACCTTTCTTGACTGTAACCAGGCACTGTTTCCTTGTTCTATTCAAACAACTGCCTCCTGGTCCATGTACAAATTCCTCATGAGTACAGTTAGGTTCTCTAGTGTTCCTATTCCTTGTAGTGTTATTCATAATTTGTTATGATCCACATAGTCAAATACCTTTGCATAGTCTATAAAACATATATAGACACCTTTATGGCATTCTCTGCTTTTGGCATCAGCTTTGGCATCCATTTGACATCAGCAATGATGTCCCTGGTCCCCATCTTCTTCTGAATCTGGCTTGATTTTCTGGAGATACCCTGTCTATATACTGGTGCAGCCACTTTTGAATGATCTTTAGTAAAATTTGGCTTACATGTGATATTAATAATATTGTTTGATACTTTTCACATTCAGTTGGATCCCCTTTCTTGGGAATAGGCACAAATATGGATCTCTTCCAGTTAGTTGTCCAGTTAGCTGTTTTCCAAATCTTTTGGCATAAACATGTTAGCACCTCTAGTGTTGCATCTCTGTGTTGAAACATCTCTATTGGTATTCCAACAATTCCTGGAGCCTTGTGTTTCAACAATTCCTTCAAGGCAGCTTCTACTTTGTCCTTCAATGCCATTGGTTCCTCTTCATATGCAACCTCTTGAAATGGTTGGTCATCCACCAATTCTTTCTTTGTATAATGCCTCTGTGTATTCCTTCCATCTTCCTTTGATGTTTCCTGCATGGTTTTCTATTTTCCCTATAGAATCCATCACTATTGCTGCTTGAGGCTTGAATTTTTCTTCAATTCCTTAAGCTTGAGAAAAATAGAGTATATTTTTCCCTTTTGGTTTTCTATCACTAGCTCTTTGTACATGTCATTAAAATATTTGATTTTTGTCTTCTCAAGCTGCCTTTTGAAATCTTGTGTTCAGTTTCTTAACTTTGCCATGTCTTCCTTTTATTTTAGCTGCTCAGAAGTTTAAGAGCAAGTTTCAGACTCTCTTTTGACATGTAATTTGGTCTTTTCTCGTTTTCCTTCTGTTTCATAACCTTTTACTTTGCTCATGAATGATATCTTTGACATCATGCCACAACTCATCTGGTTTTCCATCATTACAGTCTAAGACATCAAATCTCTTCTTGAGGTGGTCTTTGAACTCAGGTGAGATAGACTCAAGGTCATACCTTGGTTCTCATACACTTGATCTTACTTTCTTCAGTTTCAGTTTGAACTTGCATATGAACAGTTGATAATCTGATCCACAATCAGCACCTGGTCTCATTCTGACATTTGATATGGAGATTTTCCTTCATCTCTTTCCACAAATGTAGTTGTTTTGGTTCCTGTGTGTTCCATCTGGTGAAGTTCATGTGTATAGTCATTGTTTATGTTGGTCAAAAAATGTATTTGCTATGAAAAGGGCTGGGATTTAGTTCAGTTGGTAGAGCACCACTCTGCAAGTCTCTGAGGTCCTGAGTTTGATTCCCAGCACTGCAAAAATGGGAGAAGGACATGGTAATCCACTCCCAAGGCAATCCTGAAAACAATCAGCCATTGAAAACCCTATAAAGGTCACTGAGTCAAACACAACTCCATGGTACCTAACAACAACAATGAAAAGGTCATTGGTCTGATAAAATTCTATCACGCAGTCTCCAGCATCGTTTCTGTCACTAAGACCATATTTTCTGACTACTGAGCCTTCTTCTTTGTTTCCAACTTTTGCATTCCAGTCACCAGTAGTTATGAGTACATCCTGATTGTATGTTCGATCTACTTCAGATTGCAGGAGCTGAAAGAAACTTCCCTATCTTAATTTGTGGCCTTAGTGGTGAGTGGGTAAATTCGAATAATAGTCGTATTAACTGGTCTTCCTTCTAAGCGTATGGATATTATTCTATCATTGACAGCATTGTACTTCAGGACAGATATTGAGATGTCTTTTTTGATGATGAATAATGGAACTCCATTTCTCTTTAATTTGTCATTCCCAGCATAGTAGACCATACAACTATCTGACTCAGAATGGCCCATGCCAGTCCATTTTAGCTCACTGGTGCCTAGAATGTCAATGTTTATGTACTCCATTTGTCTTTTAATGATTTCTAATTTTCCTAGATTCATACTATGTACATTTCACATTCCAATTATTAATGGGTATTTACAGTTGTTTCTCCTCATTTTGGGTTGTTCCACATCAGCAAATGGGGCTCCGTGGAGCTTTACTCCATTTCTGTAATTAAGGCAGACTCTACTTTGAGGAGGCAACTCTTCTCCAGTAGTCTTTTGAGTGCTTTCTAACCTGGGTGTCTCATTTTCTGGCATTATATCTGACAGTGTTTCTCTGCTATTCACAGGGTTTTCAATGATTAATTGTTTTGGGAGTGGGCTGCCAGGTTCTACTCCCTAGTCTGTCTTAGCCTAGAAGCTCAGCTGAAACCTATCCACTATGGGTGACCATGCTGGTATCTGTAAAATGGTAGCATAGCTTTCAGCCTCATAGCAACATGCCCCCACAGTATGGCAAACTAACAAATGTTGAGGGTCTGGGAATGTAGTTGCTCTTTATTTAATACTGGCTTATTATTTAATGGATTCACAGTATTCCATATGACTGTTCTGTACTATTTAACCAATATTTCTGGTCATTGTTAGTACAGATTGGTTGTAATAAATATGCTTCTACAAATACATTTGTACATACATATGAATGTATTTTAGGAGAAATTCCTAGAACTATAATTGCTGAGTCAAGATAATGTGCACTTATTTCCCTCCATATTGGAGGTCAAACCAAGGATCTCATTCAGGCTTGATAGGCCCTCTATCACTGAGCTATTCCTGCAGCCCTGTATACTCTTACTCTGGCAAAAAGTTTCACATTAAACTTAATATTCCATTTATTTCATATATGTACAATATTTTGAGACCAAAGGAAAAAGAAAAAAATTAACAATGTCTTGAACTTTGTTTATAGGCTATACTTCCTGTGTTGTCTTTATAAAACCACATATGCTCTTTCTATAAAAAGTAGTAAAATTGAATGCTGATCACCAATATATTTATTGTCAAGGTAAGGTCTGAAAGTCACAGAGCAGGCAGAAGTGAAATATGTTTGCCATTTCCATGCCTCAAGAAACTTCTTGAGATATTCTATAGAATTTTAGATTCTCCAGATCATCATAGAGAAACCACCACTAGCACTGTCTTTGCCACATCAAAAATTCCTGCCCTGAAAATTTTTATTAAAATACAAATATACTCAGGAAGCAGAATATCCCCTTATCTCACTATCATGTCAATATGTCCTATGGAAAATGTCAAGAGATTGTCTTTGTGTCTGTGTACCAAGAAAGGGTGACATTTTAAAGAGTGATTCTTAACTAAAAACACTACTATGGGGCAGGAGAGGAAGGGACTAATAGTAAAATGTGTGAAGTACTTATACGGTATTATATTCTTTCCTTGTGTTTTCTCTAAAGTTGGGTATCACCATCTCTTCTTTCCCAGAGGAAGAAGCATGCTTGCAGAAGTTGGCCTCCCAGTCATATGGTTATTAAGCCAGGATTGATTTCAATTTGAGTCTTTCTAATGCCAAAGCCCTTTCTGCTATATAATGCTGCCATGTAATGCGGTCTCAGAATGTGTTTGGTATTTCCAAAATAGAGACATAGAAGACCCCAGAGTATAGATTTTCCTAGCCTTGGCCTTGTGGCAGTAAAGAATTAGGAAAATTTCTATCACTGCTCTCTTTCACTATGTCTAAGTATAAAGAAGCAGGAGCTGTTCATTTGAAAGCAGATGATTTAAAAGGTAAAGGGAGGCCAGCAGAACAGAGAGATGGGATCACAAGAAGTAATTATCTTGACCTAGAGCTGAGAAAATGTAATGACTTAATTTAGCCATATTTTCTGGTCATTATGCTAATTAGAGGAAATAAAAAGGAAAAAGAAAGAGAAGGCAAATGGAAAGGGAAAAGATGGTAACTGGGAAGAATACCTGAGAAGCACGAAACCATTCTCTAATTATGGTTCCAGTGAAGCAAAATCAAAACTGAAACTTCACTGGGTGAGGGGTGCATATCTATAATCCCAGCAACTTGGGAAGCTGAGGTAGGAGGATCACAAGTTTGAGGATAGAGGCAGCCCACATAACTTAGGGAGACCCTGACTCAATATAAAAAATGAAAAAATGGACTGTTGGTGCAGCCAGTGGTAGAGCACTTGCAGAGTATGTACAAAGCCCTGGTTTAAATCCCCAAGTACCTCAAAACAAAAAACAAAAAACTGAATCTTCTTTGCTTTGCATCTTATATTACTTTAGGAGAAAAAAAATGTTTTACTACATTTTAGTTTCTTTAATAAATATTAGAAACTTTGTGATTCTAATAACTACTTCTCTCCTTGTCCTAGGAGATTGTTCCTGGATTGTATTTGTTCCTACTGTATAACATATACAATAAATGTTATACCATAATGAGAAAACTAGAGTATAATTTCATTCATTTGGACTCTTGTTTTTGTTGTTAGATGCTGTTGAGTCATGTTCAATGCACAGTGACCCTTATAGGGTTTTCAGTAGCTGATTGTTTTAAGGAGTGGACTGCCACATCCTTCTCCCAATTCAGATTCTAGTAATGCAGAATTTATAATAAAAATAAGCCATAGGTTTTGCTATAATTTCTGTTATTGGGGATATAGGTTTTAAAAGACAATGATGAGTTGGGCATGGTAGCACACACCTGTGATCCCAGCACTCAGGAGGCTGAGGCAGGAGAATCACATGTTTGAGGTCAGAGGCAGCATACACAATTTAGCAAGAATCAATCTTAAAATAAAAAAGAAAACAGGCACTGGGAATGCAGTTCAGTGGTATCGCACTTGCTTAACACTTGCCTAAAACTGGGTTCAAGTCCCCAGTACTGTAAATGACAATAATGTTAAGGGGACTAGTTAACTATAAGCAGTTTAATACCCCTTTCATCGTTTCAGTGTGAATTCAGAACAATGAAAAAATTGGATTTATTCAGTAAGAAACTCTTGTTTATATGACATTAAATAATAATTGAATTAGTCTTTAAGTAATAATATACAGCCTTAGATCACCATTTTGGGAATGTTGAAAGGAAGAGGTTAAAAATAATTTTTATAAAGAAGTGTTCATGAGATATTTTAAATACCAGCAGGAAATAGAGAAGAATTGCAGACCAGAAAATATTGGAATTGACATGTAAGAGGTTTTTTGGTGACATCAAGAGGTTAGTTTTGGTAGTGTGGTATGAATGGAAGCAACTTTTCAGGGATAAAAGGAATGAGTAAATAGTAAGGAAATGGAGGCTTCTAGAGCCCCTTCATCCCACATATTTGGCAGTGAAATGAAGGAGAAAAAGGACAGTAACAATTGGTGAAGAGCAATAAATGCACAAGATTTTTGCAAAAAGTAAGAGAGTCTTTCCCTATCAGTCAGTGTGTCATGCTGTGGGGCTTGTGTGTTGCTGTGATGCTAAAAGCTATGCCACTTGTATTTCAGATACCAGCAGGGAAACCCATGGTGGATACGTTTCAGCTGAGTTTCCAGATTAAGACAGACTAGGGAGAAGGACCCTGCAGTCCACTCCCAAAGCAATTAGCCATCAAAAACCCTATGAATAGCAGAGAAACACTGTTAGATATAGTGCCAGAAATGAGCCCCCCAGATTGGAAGACACTCAAAAGACTACTGGGGAAGGGTTACCTCCTCAGAGTCGAGTCAATCTTAATGGTGGGAATGGAGCAAAGCCCATGGAACTTCCTTTTGCTGATGTGGCATGACTCAAAATGAGACAAAATATAGTGGCTGCAACAATGGGCTCAAACATAAGAATACTGTGTACATGGCAAAATGTTGAGTAGTGTTTCATTCTGTTATACTGAGTGAGGGTCACTATGAGTTGGATCTGACTTGACAGCACTCAACAACAACAGAGTTCTGCATGATTGAAGGTAGAGAAATATGACTATGGTAGAAAGAGATGGGAAGGAATGAGATTGAATGACTGGTTGAAAAAGGAAAAATCAAGAAATTGGACTTTATAAAATAATTTTCTGCTTTGTGAAAGATACCCTAAGAAAATAAGACAAGCCTCACACTGGGAAGAAACATTTGCAAAACACATATCTGATAAGATATTTGTAACCTCAATATATAAATTCAATAACAAGAAAACAAACAGGATAGTAGTGAAAAAAATTGGCAGAACATTTGAACAGACAGTTCACAAAAGAAGATGTACCAAATGGAAAATCAGTACATGAAAAGAGGTTCAACATCATTAGTCATTAGGAAAATGCAAATTAAAACAAGATACTACTACATGCCTATTAGAATAGTCCAAATTTAAAATTAAGACAATATCAAATGTTGACGAGGATGCAGAACAACTGAAACTCTCTTACTCTGCTAGTGGGAATGCAAAATAATACAACCACTTTGGAGAATAGACTGGCAATTTCCTATAAATTTAAATATAATTTTACTCCAAGACCCAATAATCCTACTCCTAAGTATACACTCAAGAAAAATGATAACTTATACCCACACAGAAAACTTTGTGGCGATATTTACAACAATTTTGTCAATATTTTCCCCCAAATGGAAACAGACCAAATGTCCATCAGCTAGTGAAACAAATTGTGGTACATCTATGCAATGCAATATTCTTCACAATAAAAAGGAACAAACCAAAGATACATGCAAGAACATTAATGATTCTCAAAGGCATTATGTGGCTGGGTGTGTGGTGCATGCCTATAACCCCAGCACTTGGGAGGCTAAGGCAGGAGGATCACAAATTTGAGGGCAGCCTGGGCTACATAGCGAATATGAGGTCAACCTGGGCTACATAGAGACCCCTTGTCACAAACAAAAACAAACAAACAGCACTATGTTCTGTGAAAGAAAGCAGATTGAAAAGCCTATGTATTGCATTATTCCATTTATATGATATTCTAGAAAAAGGAAAACTATAGGAAGAGAAATACAATCAGTACTTGTGGCAGGCTGAAGGTGGAGGAGACTGACTACAAAAGGGTACAAGGGAATTTTTAGGGAGATAGAAATAATATACATCTTGATTGTCTTGATGGTAAATGACTGCATAAATTTTTAACAAGTCATGGAATTTTCTATCTCAAAATGGTGAGTTTTACTAATGGTAAATTATACCTCAATCAACTCAGAAAAATTTAATGGGCTGGAGAAGGATGTGGTAATCCACTCCCGAAGCAATACTGAAAGAATCAGCCATTGAAAACCCTATGAGGGTCTCTATGAGTTGAATCCAATTCAACAGTACCTAACAACCAAAAAAAATTTCCTTACTTTGGCATAAGTAGAAATACTCCAGCATGCATTTTTTCTTGCCTTAAGGTTTTTGCATACATGTTCACTCTACCTAAGGACTCTCCCTTTTCCCTTTTTATCCTGAATTATTCCTTCTTCTTCTTTGAATTTCAGTAAAGCATTACTTTCTTCCTCCCCCCAGAAAGCTTTCTCTAACTCCACAGACTAGGTTAATTTCTCCTGCTATACCACCTTTTGGAGGGTTGGGGTTTAGCTCAGTTGGTAGAGTGCTGCTCTGTGCTCTCAGAGGCCCTGAGTTTGATCTCCAGCACCAAAAAAATGAGAGAAGGACCTGGCAGCCCATTCCAGAAACATTCAACCATGGAAAACCCCATGAACAACAGAGAAGTACTGACATATGCTGAGCATGTCACAGTGTCGGGTAGTGTTTCATTCTGTTGTATTTAGCTATGAGTTGGACCTGACTTGGCAGCACCTAACAACAACAACTATCCCAACATTTATTCTCTCTATGGTGATGCATGCCAGACTCTGCCTTGACCACTGAATTAATTGTCTTTATCCCTCTTTATGCTGTAAGTTCCATGAGGACAGCAATAGCATCTGTCATGGTTAACTATTGTATCCCCTGCATTTACCAAGGAAACCAGAAATAATATTTGTGAAGTGCAGGGTGAGGAAGGTTTGGAATGGCTCAATAAGAAATTGAATATTAAATTGATAAAGGATGAAAAAAATATGTTATTCCCCAAACTACATCTCCAGTTCTGACCACCAACTTAATTCTGATTGTTTATGTAGTATCTCTATATTGGTATCCCATGTTACTTTAGCTTTAATTTTTCCTCTTCAATGTCATTCAAGTTGAATTATCTCCCTAATTATTCTCTTTTTGTTAAGTGGTATATCTGTTCTTAAAGTTTTCCAAAGGAAAAATCTTAAAATTACATTGAACTATTCCTTGTATTTGCTCTCCTCATCTAATTTGATATTACAATTCATATATCCTTCTTTTAAAATGACCCGTGGACAAATCTGGACAGAGAAGCAGGCACTAAGCAAGGAAGTCCACATTCAGATATGTAATTATGACTTGTGATAAGAACAATGGAAGAAACAGAGTGCTGCTGTTACACCGAAATATGGGATGGGAGAGGACCTAATCTATGCAAGGTAGTAAAAGAAAACTTCTTTGAGAAGATTATATTTAAACTGAGAAGAATGAGAAAAACCCAGAAATTGGAAGAATAGAAAGAAGACCATATTGAATTGAAGGAAAAAACATACATATGTTTTGAGGTGGGAAAGAAACCAGTGTTCATCATAGCCTGTTCAAGGAACTGAAAGAAGGTGACTGTGCCTGTAGGGCAGTGGACAATGGGGAAGGGTAGCATGAGAGGATAGTGGAGCAATGATAGATCATGCTATGTGTTGTGGTATGCTGTGGCAAAGCATTTGGATATCGTTCTTTCTAATGTGAAGCAACTACATGGTTTTAATAAAGGGAATAACAGAGCCAGAAATAACAGAGCAAGAAAACTGCTAAACATGAAAATATCTAAATATACATTGATTATAAACATGTAACAATGAAATGTCTAATTTGAAACAATGTTAAAACTAAAATATTAGATAATAAAGAGCAAGATAAGAGGGAAGGTGATTGGAGATAAAACTTTGTAAGGCCATCTACCATTCAGGAAGAGAATAAATTGATTAACTTTAGACTTTCTAATGTACACATTAAGAAATGTAAGAGTATCTAGGCACATTGGCATGCACCAGTAGTCCCAGCAACTTGGGAGGCTGAAGCAGGATGATCTCTTGAGTCCTTGAGCCCAGGAGTTAGGGGCCAGCTTGGGGAAAGCATAGCAAGACCCCATCACACACTTTAAAAAGTGATAATAATAACCAAAATGATGTAGTTGTTGTTGCTAGGTGCCATTCAGTCTATTCTGACTCATAATGACCCTATGCACAACAGAATTAAACACTTCCCACTTCTGTGCCAGGCACACAATCTTTTTTGTTTAAACCCATTGTTGTAGACACTGTGGCAATCCATTAGTTAAGAGTCTTCAGTTTTTTCATTGACCTGTCACTCTCCCAAACATGATGTCTTTCTCCAGGGGTTGGTCCCTTCTGACAACATGTCAAAAATACATTACATGCAGTCCAGCCCTTCCAAGGAGCTCTCTGGCTGCACTTCTTCTATGACAGATCTGTTGGTTGTTTTGGCTGTTAATGGTATAATCAATATTCGTCTCCAGCACTATAATCCAAAAGCATCAATTCTTCTCCTGTCTCTCTTATTCAATATCTAGCTTTCACAATCATATGATGCAACTGAAAATACCATGACATGAGTCAGGTGCACCTTCGTCTTTAATGTGACATCTTTACTTTTCAACACTTTAAAGAGGTCTTTTGCATCAGGTTTTCCCAATGCAATATGTCTTTTGATTTCTTGACTGCTGCTTCCATGGGTGTTGATTGTAGAACCAAGTAAACCTTGGACAAATTCGATATTTTCTCCATTAATCGTGAAGTTGCTTACTGTAAGGATTTTTATTTTCTTGATATTGAGGCACAATCCTACTGAAAGCTGTCTTCTTTGATCTTCATCAGTAAATATTTCAAATCTTCCTCAGTTTCACCAAGGAAAGTTGTGTCATCTGCTTAACACAGATTGTTAATGAGTCTTCCTCCAATCATGATGCTGCACTCTTCTTCATGATGTCCAGCTTCTCAGATTATTTGCTCAGCATAGAGATTGAAGAGGTACGTTGAAAGGATACAGTCTTGATGCACACCTTTCTCGACTTTAAACCAGAAAGTGTTATCTTGTCCTGTTTGAATGACTGCTTCCTGGTCCATGTACAGATTCCTCATGAGCACAATTAGGTGCTCTGGTATTCCCATTCTTCACAATGTTTTACAATCCATTGTTTGTTATGATCCACACAGTCAAATGCCTTTGCATAGTCAATAAAACAGAAACACATCTTTTTGGTATTCTCTGCTTTTAGCTAATATACATCTGACATCAGCAGTGGTGTCCCTGGTTCCATACCCTCTTCTGAGCTGGACTTGATTTTTTGGCAGTTCCTTCTGTATATATTGCTGTAGTTGCTTTTGAATGATCTTTAGCAAAATTTTCCTTGTGTGTGATATTAATGATATCATTCAGTAATTTCCACATTCAGATGGATCCCCTTTCTTGGGAATCAGCACAAATTTGGATCTCTTCCAGTCAGTTGGCCAGGTAGCTGTTTTCCAGATCTTTTGGCAGTAACAAGTGAGTACCTTCAGTCTTGCATCTGTTTGTTGAAACATCTCTATTGGTATTTCATCAATTCCTGGAGCCTTGTGTTTCGCCAATTTCTCCAAGGCAGCTTCCATTTCTTCCTTCAGTACCATTGATTCCTGATCATATGCAATCTCTTGAAATGTTTGGTCATCCATTAATTCTTTTTGGTATAATGACTGTGTATGCCTTCCATCTTCTTTTGATGTTTTCTGCATCATTTAATATTTTCCCTGTAGAGTCCTTCATTATTGCCACTCAGGATTGAATTTTTTCTTCAATTCTTTATGCCTGAGCAAAATAGAGCATATTCTCCCCTTTTGGTTTTCTATCTCAAGCTCTTTGCATATGTCATTATGATATTTGATTTTGTCTTCTCAAGCTGCCCTTTGAAATCTTCTGTTTAGTTCTTTAACTTCATCATACCTTCTTTTTACGTTAGCTGCCTGGCATTTGAGGGCAAATTTAACTCCTTTTTGACATGTAATTTGGTCTTCACATTGTAGAAATAAGCTTAAATATATCAATAATTTACCATATAAACAGATTAAACTTGTGAGTTGAAATCTGAACTTCCAGGTTAGAAAGAAATTTTGCTATATACTATAAACCTTTGGTTTGTTGTTGTTAGATACTGTTGTGTTGATCCAGCTCATAGCAACCCTATGTACAAAAGAATGAAATACGACCCAACACTGTGCCATAAACACAGTCTTTTTGAGTCCATTGTTGCAGCCACTATGTTTCTTATCATTTTGAGTTATGCCACATCAGCAAAAGGAGGTCGCAGGGGGTTTACTCTGAAATACCAGTGGCATAGCTTTCAGCATCACAGCAACACACAGACGCCCACAGCATAAGCAGCTGACAGACTCATGGGGGACTAAAA
This sequence comes from Pedetes capensis, assembly GCA_007922755.1. Taxonomy (NCBI): domain Eukaryota; kingdom Metazoa; phylum Chordata; class Mammalia; order Rodentia; family Pedetidae; genus Pedetes; species Pedetes capensis. The sequence goes on along the minus strand of VMDO01034002.1, from coordinate 1,365 downwards.
ACTATAGACATAGCTAAAACAGAAAAATTAAAAGTAAATGAATGGAAAAATATATGGTGGGCAAATACTGTACTATCCACAAGAATCCTGGGGTAGCAATAGTATTGCCAGACAAAATAAACTTCAAGGTTAAAAGCATTGCTAGGAATATTTTTTCTTTTTAAAAACAAATAATAATTAACCAAAGAGACATAGCAGTCCTGAATATGTAACTTGTAACACTGCTTCACTAGATGTAAATAAAAAATGTCATTGACAAACTTGCAAGAAATTAACAAATTCACAAGTACAGTGGGAGATTTTTGTTTGCCATATTTCCTACAGAAAAATAAAATGCTAACAAAATATTAATAACAATATAAAAGATATGAAAAATAGAGTTAACAAGCTTGACTATAAATAGAATCCTTCACCTAACAGGGAGTGTATGTTCTTCTTCAGCATACATGGAAATTTTATGAAATTTGGCCACAAAGCCAATCTCAAGAAATGCCAAGAGTTGATATACAGATCATATTCTTTTTTTCTCCCCATAATATAACTATAATCCAACAACTAAAAGCTCTATCCCCCACAATAAAGTGACTTTTAGTTTCTGGCCTAAGCAACTGGGTGGATGATACTAGTGTCATTTACTGAGATAGTAAAGAATGTGGAAGGAAAAAGTTTCTAAGATGGGTAGAAATGGAGTCAGAGGAAAGATGAATCAGTTCAGAGAGGTGTGCCAACCAACAGAAAGTAAGGTATTGAGACTGAAAGACCTAAACGGTTTCACCAGCCATAGATTTAATATGTGTGCTCTGACTACACTTCTTGTCAAGTAATTGTTTTTCTATTTTAGGAATTCATAAACACGAGTTTAGAAATCACAATTTAAATTAATATTGCCAATTAATTGGTCAGGCTGCCACCTAGTGGTATATTTTCAAATGACAAGAGATGTATCAGAATCCCCATACAGGATTCTTTTTTTAATTTCTTTTTTTTATTAGAAAATTTTAATGTACATCTTAATGTGTTTCATTTTGACATGATTCTCATTGTGACATTTCCATATATGCATTTTGATAAACATTCATATAGGTTACCCCTTACCCTCCCCTCTGCTTCCCCCCCCCTTCCCACCTAAGTTTCCCATCTAAATCTTCTCTATCTTTTACTTAGTAGTTTTTTTCTATATGTCCTTGGGTTCCAGTTCTGTTTAAGATAGAAACTTTTCCTGTAGTGGTCTTTGTTTTTATCTTGTTAGAACAATTACATGCGATTTCTAGTCCATTTATATTGACATCTTTCTTATCTCCCCCCCCCTTTTATTATGATCCGACCTTTGAATAGGATTTTTCCTTCTTGTAATTTTGAATCAGC
>VMDO01034000.1:0-17419 GCA_007922755.1 Pedetes capensis | reverse complement strand
TTTTTTTGTTTTTTTTTTTTTTTTTTTTTTTTAGTATTTCGAATCTCTGGTTCTTGGCTCTGTGAACCAAGTGATGAGCATGCGGATGCAAGTGTCTTTTCTAGGTCTTGCTGTCAGGTACAGCGTGTGTATGCAGGAAAGTTGGATTGGTGGGTCTTATGGTAATTCTGTTTTAATATTTGAGGGTCCACTGTCCTGTCTTCCATGGTACTGTACTGTCATATGTTCCCACCAACAGTGGACCGGGCTTCCAGTTTAGCGACACTTGGTAATTTCTCTTGCATGTCAAGTGGTATGTTTTTGTGGCTTGGAGTCATATTCCTGATGATGAGTGTTAAGCTTTTTTCCTGGGCTTGTTCTCCATTTATGTATCATCATTGAAGAAATATCATTTCCTTTTGAATGGTAGGCATACTTTCTGTATTCTGGCTATGAACTTCTTTCAGCTAATATAATATGAAGTTACTTTTCCTTCTGTAGGTTGCCTTTCTACTCTGATTCTGACCCTTGATGCACAGGTTTGTGTTTGATCAGTGTCCCATTTTATCCGTTTTCTACTTTACATGCTTGTGCTTTTAGTATTATAGCAAGAAATAAATGTCATTTTGAACTTTATAGAGTTTTTCTACTGTTTTTTCCCTGGAATTTTATAGTTTTACTGTTCCATAGATGCTTTCAATCCATTTTGACTTAACTCTTGTAAATGGCGTAAGGTAAGGGTGTAACCTCAGTGGATCTAAGGTAAGGTAAGGGTCTAACCTGTGTGGATACAGTTTTCTCACCACCAATTGCTGACAAAAGTGCCATTTCCCACTGAGTGGCCCAGACACACTTGTGGAAGATCATTTAAACGTTAGGTGTTGGGGTTGATTTCTGGATTCCTATGTTTTCAGTTTTCGGTATAAAAGTGTTTTGCCTCTTTAGTTACATTTATTTGTAAATTTTGTGGAGAGATGGAATGTTGCTTAAAAATAGCCAACATTATCTTGGGCTGTGTTTAATCCCTGTAATAGCTAGTCATTACCAACCTTTGTATCTGACCTAACATCCCTGTGACCATTAGGCAAAACTTTTGGAATGTATTATCTTGTAGACCACCAGCTTCCCAACCCTACCGCTCAGAATTTTATATCATACAACATATAAAACCTGCAGAAGAGGTTTTTCTCACTTTGCTGTAACCCTTCTACCTGATGTCCTGACCAATGAATTTGGTAAGTGCATTGTTTTAAGTATGAGTTTTTCTGCGGTTGCAAAAGTTCATACAAACTCTTCTACGGTGGAACATGTCATACAGGGCTACCTGTATCAGCATCCCAGGGTAGGGTCACTCATATTTACCTCTGAGTAAACTATTTCTTCTTTTGCTTCTTCTTCTTCTTCTTCTTTTTTTTTTTTTTTTTTTTTTTTTTTTGCGGTCCTGGAGTTTGAACGCAAAGTTTTGCGCTTGCATTCTCTGCAAATGCTGTACCACTGAGCTGCACCCTCAGCCCATTTTTTTACTTTTTGAGACTAGGTCTCGCCAATTTATGCAAACTGCCTCTAATCTCGAACTTGAGATCCTCCTACCTCCGCCTTCTGTGCCGCTGTTATTACCGGCGTACACCACTGCACCCGGCTGAGTAAACTATTTCTTATTCTCTTTGGAGCAAGAGCTGTGTTGTGCGTTGACAGTACCGAGCCTAACACCCTGTTATTTTATTATACTCCGTATACTACTACAGATTTTCCAGTTTTGGTATATAATTCATGTGAAGACTCAGAAATCCGTGAGAACAAACACCCGTTCAGTGGAGTGCAAGCACCTTAACATATTTATTGTTTATTAGCCAACGTAATATAGAAGAGACATGATTTTTCTTGTCTTTTGTGTGTGGGGGGGGGGTGGCTTGAACCCAGGGCACTCCACCCATGAGCAACACCTTCGGCCCCTTATTTTTTACTTTGATCCATTCTCTCGCTAAGTTACGTGTGTCCCCTCTGGTGGGGAACTTGCGATCTTCCCGCCTGGGCCTCCCCAGTTGCTCGGATTTGAGGCACGCGCCACCGCGCCTGGCTAAGAGAGGTGATTTTTAATGTATCTGTGAAAGTAGATCTCAGTTGTAGAACCGCAATACCTTCTCCAATCGTTTTACAAAGCTGATTATTCATATCATTGATGGCTGTGCTCCCGTTGGAATTTCTCCACTCGTGTCGCGACGTGTCGGGTTCTCAGAGCATGGTTTCCTCGGGAAGCGGAGCCCAGGCCTCAGTGAACAGGACACGAGGCTCCCAGGCAGATGAACTTTTTCTCCCTACATTCTTAGCGCGCAGGCGCAGAGCCTTGTGGGCAAGACCATGGGCTTTCCAGTGACGTCACCAGCAAGAAGGCTGGGAGGGCCTTTTCCGGTTCCGGCCCTGCGTCAGCCGGCCTGCGCCTGGCCCTCTGGCTCCCGCTGCACCGTCCCGCTTCTTTCAGAGGAAATTTCGGGCTCCGACGCTGGCCCGCAGTCTCTGGTCCTCGCCTCTGGATTCAGGAAGGCTGCGCCTCGAGACCCCTGGGGACCAGGATGGGGTCAGCCACGGCGGTGGTCGGTGGGTCTCTGGGCGGTGGAGGCCTCGCCCCGGAGCGGGAGGGCGGCGCTGTGGCGCGGGGCTGCAGATGGCGCGGCGGGAGGTGCTCTCAGGGTTTGCTTCCCCTCTGCCCGGCCAGCCAGAGGGCCGAGCGTGTGCCTCCACGTGGAGATTTCCAGACGTGGCAACAGGATGGGGAAGGGGTGCCGTGGGGTCTGCAGGCGGTGTGAGTTCCCAGTCCAGCTCCGGAGTGTGAGCAGAGGAATGGTGCGAGGGACTCGTGTTTCCATTCCTAGGGAGATTACTGTGAAATGTGTACCAAGCGAGTCTTGCTCTGTTGAGTTTGCACTTATGGGATTTCTTCCTGGCTGTTCAGCAACTGAAGTTTCTGGTTCCTTCCTGTACTTCTGCTGTTGCAGGAAGCAAGGCTCACAGGAGACAAAGAATCACCGGAACACCAGCATTCATTAGAGGAAGAGGTTATATTGCCTGGGGAGCAGTGGCTACAATTTCTAGTGTCAAAAGGCTGTGCTCCCCGAGTTATTCTGTCCTGGCCCTTATATAGGATTTAGAGACTAGTAGACAAGGGGATCTGTGTGTTTCTCTGTGATTGGTTACTTTTCAAGAGTCCCCTGGTGTTCTGGAACAATCCAAGCAGAAGGCAGAAAGTGCTTGAGCACAAATCTTTGAAAAGACAATTGTTAGATACCAGGTGCTATGTCCATATGGAGAGGACTTTATTGCAGCAAATCTTCATCTAGAGAGAGGCGCTCCTGGCATTCCTTAGATCAGAGAGCACAATGCTTTTCCTTGATTTAGGGAAGTGGGGAATGTAAACTCCCAAGTCTTAAAGTAGCCAAGGTTTAATTAGACTTTTCTTTCTCATATTAAGTTAGGTCTTTTCTTCCTCCTATCAGTGTAGCCTGCCTCCCAGTCCTCTTACAGAATGTTATACAAGGTATAGTTTCCAGGGACGGTGGATTTTGCCAGAGAGATAGGGGCACGGGACGATGGTCCAGTTTTGTTTGGAAGAAACCACTTGTCAGTGGTGTGTGGGGCAGTGCTCCATGAGTAGGAATTCCACCTGGAAGCACAGCCCTCTGGCCTGAACCCTCTCACTAGTGCTTCAGAGCAGAGGGAGAAGGTGAGGAGCCTAGCTTTGCAGAGCCTAAGTGATTATTGATCCTAATTTGTAGCATACCTATGATTAGGTTATAATGCCTTATCCAGTAACTGTAAGACTGGGTGGAAAGTTTGCCGCACGTTTCAGAGTGAAGAGCTGAGCTGGGCAAGAAGGATTGGCAAGGACCAAGGAAATGGTAGGTGAAGGCATCTTGTAGGTGTGGCCTGGGATGGAGTCATAAACTGTCTTGCCTGAGAGATCTGTCTACAGTGCTGTCTACCCACCCTCTTGTTCACTCAATCTTTCCTCATTGCGTGCTGTACCTGAATTCCCTCACACCCATCCTCACCAGCTCACACGTAGGAATACACCAGTGCTCACTCTGTTCTCCTAGTTCTTCCCGTGTGTTCAGGAATGTTTTCCCTTGGGGCCTATACCTTATAAGAAAGATTAAAATATTTGAATTTAAAGAGCTATGAATTGTTCAGCATTACATGATTTGTAAATGTTTGTCATTTGACTTTGTGTCTGGTACCCATTGGCACAGTTAGGTCAAAACAAGTGTTTGTTAACTCCTGAGATCATTTTTGTGCCCCGAAGGTCAGTTAAACATTGTTTTACACTCCTGTATGTCAGCTGTTACAGCTCTAGCAGAAAAATCCATCAAAACAAGCTTATGGAGGAAAAGGTTTATTGGAAGCTCACAGAGGATCAGTCCATAACAGCAGCAGGATGGACATGGCGGTGGCAGAGGCAGGGTTTGTATTGGTTGATCTCAGTGCATCCTGGGGCAGCAGACAGAGGGAGACTAGGTGCCATGGTCTGAGTAAAGAAAACCTCCAAAGGCCTCCCCCAGTGACTCACTTCTGTGTATCTAGATCCCACCTCGCAAAGTTTCCACAGCATCCACAAATAGTGCCACCAGCTAGGTCCTGAACTTTAAAGCACATGATGTTAGGGAGACATTTTATATTCAATCTTTGGTAAAAACCTGGGCTTAAACATCCTTCTTGTTGTTGTTGTTAGGTGCCGTCGAGTCGGTATCCGACTCATAGTGACCCTCTGTACAACAGGGGAAACACAATTGTCAGTGCTTCTCTGCTGTTCATAGGATTTTCAATGGCAGATTGATTTTTGGGAGGGGGTTGCCAGGTCCTCCCAAGCCTACAGCTTCTGGTGTTCCCAGGAGGTCTCTCATCCAGGTACTAACCAGGCCCGACCCTGCTTAGCTTCTGAGATCTGATGCCACTGGGCTACAGCTGCAGGCTTAAACATCCTTATCCTTTATTAATTTGCAAACATTTTTGTGGCTTATGTAACCTCTAATGGTTAAAAACACAAGTGTTTCCTATTTAATGTTTTTAATCTGTTCCTGAACATTGTAATATTTCCAAGCAAATATGCAAACCTATGTAATTTTTTTAAATGGTAAAATTAGACTGTATGACATCTCTATCCCAAGCCCATGTCTTGTTATTGTTGGGTGCTGTCAAGTTGAGTCCTGCCTACTCACAGCAACCCTCATGGGGTTCTCAGTGGGTGATTGCTTTGGTATTTCTTCGGGAGTGGATCAATATGTCCCTCTCCCATTTTTGCCTTGCTGGGAGTCGAACCCAGGGCCTCAGTGATTGCAGGGCAGTGATCTACCAACTGAGCTACAGCCCAGCCACCAGCCAATTTCTCAGCATGTCAATAAAATATAGACAATGGCCCCTGATAGGGAGAGACTCTTCAAGGTTTGTGTTGTTTAAAATAAACAGACTTTGTAAAAGTTTGCAAAAAACATAAAACGTACTCTAGTGATGTTCAAATAATTGCATTTTATGATTCATGTGTCTTTAGAGTCAGCATCTTCACCTTAGTCTATGAATTTCACATTCTTGGTGATTTTCAAAACTTCTGGATGTGGTGTGCCGGTCTTTTCATTGTATTTAACATGTCATTTTCTCTCATATTCTTAAAAACATTGAATGTCAGAGGCTTAGGAATGTCATTCTCATTATCGTTTTACTGTGCAAGAAACCAACCAAAACTTACTGGCTTAAGAGAAAAGAATTCCCTCAGAGTTCCATGGATTTGCATTTTGGGGTGAGCTCACTTGGGCAGCTCTTTTGTTAATGTTTTTGAGTCACAAATGAGGGTTTAGTGTTCTGATACCTTGTCAGAGGCTGGTGGGTTGAAGATGGCTTTTCTCCCATGTCTGGTGGTTTATGCTGGCTGTTGTTTGCCCAACAGGATATCTGTGGGCTTCTTCACAGTACAACTATGTCCAAGAAGGCAAAAGCTAGTAGGCAAGCTCTTTTCAAATGGATATTTGCATCCTGTTTTGTAATACCAAATTGGCCACAGCACATTAAAAGGCAAAGCACAGTTTGTTGTCAGATTGTATTATATAACACCTTAGATAGACTTAGACCTGTCATTGGGAAGCATTACTTGGAGAGTACCACAGGACCTGTGTGTTACGCACATTTTTTCTTTGTTTGATTGTGGGTGAAACTGTTGTGTGGCAAGATGCATAATTTGCATGAGGTTTAGCTGTCTAAAAGCAAAATGTTTTGTACTGGAATCTCCATACTAATACGGAAATAGTTAATTTACCCTCAGTGTATTTCTGTAACATGTATATTTGTGAAGAGATACGTAATGTTTCCTTATTTCATTTAAATTAGTAAATCATGTCTTTGGGCATTGTTAACTGCAACAGAGTGAGTAGGTAATGCATGTTTTCATTAATACCAAAAGAAATTATATGTCTAGTCCCTACCAGTTGATGTCTTTGTAAATGTATCTTTAATGAGGTCTTAGTTGCCCCTTAGTGAGGGTTAAAGTATTCTTCTCCCACATGGGGGCTTTTTATTGATGATGTTTGTTTTTTCCAGGTAATGTGTAGAGTGATTTGAGCAGAACATTGGCCTGAGCTAGAGCATTCTGTTCTCAAGAGCAAGGAAAAATGAATAAATCTCTGGTGAGTTGTTTGTTTATTCTTCACTTTGTTTTCATTGTATGGTATGAGCTTCTGAGGCTCATGAATTACAGTGGAAAGTAGAAATGAGGAAACTGCTTTAGGGAAAAGTACCCAATGAGATCACATTGACATGTAGATGCAGTCAGCTCATAAGACCTTAGAGTCACCTGAGTTGAATGCACGTCTGTGTGTGGTCTTGCTACTGCCACACCAAAAAGGCAGTCATGATTGTCACGCGTTGGAATGGAGCCTGAGGAGAAAACATGCTAAATTCTCATGGGACACGAAGACTTGCTGGCACTGAAGACCGATACTCCATGTTCAGTGGTCGCATAGATGACGTGGTGGTAAATTTTTCACTACAAATTGGGCTGTAAACTCTGAAGTCTACAGTAAATTTGTTTAACTGGTGCTAACACATGACTCAGAGTATAACGTTTCTCTGGAGGTGCTAAAGTGGCATGGTCCCAGAAAGGTTTTGAATGGTTGTAGTTGATTCAGAGTTAACACCTGGAATGGCTGAGGATTGAGTTGACTACAGGTCCTATAATAATTCTCCATAATTTTTTCTCAGTTCATGCTCATAGGTTGTCTGGCAGGTTGTTGTTCTCACTGTTCATTAGATTTCAACCAAAGCAGTTTATTCTTAATGACTTCTAAAGCTCACTAATCCCCTACATTATAGGCAAATCTAATGACTCTGCAATGTCTATTCTGCACTCTCTACCTTACATGATTCTTTTGCCCTATTTGAAAATGATCTTTTAGAACTTCTTCCATCATAGTTTCTATCATTAATTTCGTGATAGTTTCTTCTTTTCTTTCCATGCATTCTGCCTTCTCCATTATGTGATTTGTTCATGTGTCTCTTCCAGTTCCCTATTCATCCGTCTCTGGTGTTCTTCTTGGCCCATTCAGGTCTCTGGTTTGACATTCCAACTGGTTTCTGCCCAGCTTGGACTACTTCCCCTGCCTTTAGACCATAGGTTCAGTTCTTAGTAAATACTTCTTGGTACCTTTCCAAAACGCACCACAAATCGAAAGTGAAAGCCTCCTCTTCCTCTCTTTCTTCGCAGGCAGTATTACTCCCATCTAGTTCGCAACCCAAATTGCAGAAAGGGTTTTTTTCCTGGACTCCTCCCTCTTTAGGTCTAGTCTCATCTGATGTAAGGTCCTGCTACCGTTGTATGTTTCTTCTTTCATTTTATCCTGATGTCTGCATACAGTGCCAGTGTGGGGAAAGGGCTGTTGGTGCTCACAACCCCCTGTGTTTGAAGATTGAGATTTAGAGTTGGGGAGTGGCCTGCAAAGCCTGTGTGAGGCCTTGGGATTCAAGCCCCCAGTGCCACAAAAAAATGAAAATAGAAGGTTGCGGTTGAATCTAAGGTGAACTGTGCTTCTCACTAGCACATGTGGTGACATTCTTAGCGGTCCACAGAGAGAAATCATTTAGGAATCGGTTGCAATAGGCTTGAACAAGGGTTAGTAAAAGTGTATGTGAGAACACATAGATAAGAAGCATTGAGATTTGTCCTTTGTATATTGGCTTGTGTATCTTTATGTCAGTGATTCTATCTGTAGTTTTTCTTAACCTTTTCTTTTCTGTTTGTGGTACTGGGGATTGACCTAGAGCCTTGCACATGCCAGGCAAGCAGTCTCCCACTATTTTTTGAGACATGGTCTCTAAGTGTACCCCCGGCTGCCTTGATTTACTGTGTATCTTCAGCTTCCTGAATGCTAGGATTACAGGCATGTTATAACACTTGGTTATCTCAAGTTTTTACTAGTATGCCATGGTATGTCTGAAGTTCAGAAATACCTGGTGTGGCTGGGCACAGTGGCCCACACTATAATCTCAGTGATTGGAGAGGCAGAGGAAGGGGTACGCAAGTTCGAGGCTAGAGGCAGCCTACACAACTTAGTGAGACCCTGACCCAGAATAAAAAATAAATATAAGCTAGGCTGGGGGTGGAGCACAGTGGTTGAGCACTTGCAAAGTATGTGTGAGGCCCTGAGTTCAGTCCCCACAGGCAGCAAAAACAAGATAAGAACAACAAGCAAGAACCAAACCACACAAAACCCCAGTGTGTTTTGGAATTCTTTGAGTTTTTTTGTCAATACTATGGGTTGAACCCAGGGCTGTGTGCATGGTAGGCAAGTGCTGTACTACTGAGCTGCAACCTCTTTTATTTTGAGGCAAGGTCTACTTAAGGTGTACAGGCTGCACCAGGCCTGGTGGCACACGCCTGTAATCCCAGTGACTCGGGAGGCAGAGGCAGGAGGATTACAAGTTCAAGACCAGAGGCATTCTGCATAATTTAGCCAGACCCTGTCTCAGAAAGTAAACAAATAATCTCAGGGTATAGCTCAGTGGTCCAGCAGTTGCAAAGCATGGAAGCTCGAGGCCCTGGGTTCATCCCACAACTCCCCAAAAAAATAAAAATAAAAAGTAGCACACGGTACTTCTGGCCTTAAGCATTTGATCCCCCTGCCTCAGCTTCCTGAGTCGCTGGCATTATAGATGTGTGCCTCATTGCCTGGCTTTATTGTTTTTTTTAAACTCTTACCAACTATATTTTATTCTTCTCCTATTTCCAATTAAAAATGCTTAAGAAAAAATGGATATGTGTGTCAGACATAAACATACTAAGGACAAGAACTGTAATGGTTGATTAAGAAGAGAAGGCGGCAACCTGATGAACTGAACATTTTGAATTAATTATACTTTGAGTACTAACACTAAATGTGAAATACCCTTCTTTCAATTATTTGAATCTCATATTCAGTCTGGGCTGGATTTTAGCTCGGTTGGTAGAGCGCTGTGCTGGGCTCTCTGAGGCCATAGGCTCAATCCCTAGCACCACAGAAATGGGAGGACTTGGCAGCCCACCCTCCAAACAATTCTGAAAATTAGTCTGTCATCAAAAACCCCTTTAATAGCAGAGAAGCGCATTCTGTTGTATACATGGTCCCTGAGTCGGACCGTACTGGATAGCACCTAACAACAATGACAATATTCAGTCTAAACCTGCACTCTGTTTATCTGCAGTCTGTTTTTGTGTGTTACGCTAATCTACATAAATTTCCACAAGATTCTCTGGCTTAAAACAAGCATTCTTTCTTAGTACATGTCATATTTTTATGGATCAATAGGCTAGACAGTGCAGAGTAGGGTGTCGGCTTCACATTGTGGGCTGCTTCAGGGTTATGTGGTCTACACTACCGTTTCTGGGCTCAGCTGGAAGGAATTAGTAGCTGGGTGAGGTGCACAGGCATCCAACCCTCTGTGTGTGGGCAGCTTGGATTCCTCATGTTCTGTCACTCCTCACATAGTGTCAGGATACCCAGGTGGTCTGTCTTCTCCTCAAGCATGTGCCGAAGACGCCCAGGCAGAATCCCCGAAGCATCTCTTCCACACTCTGCGCTTAACCAAGCACATCACCAAGCCCAGCCTCAGTTTTAGAAGAGAGCAATCTTCCGTATAGCAAGAATTTGCAGCTGGGGTTAAGAAGCCACCAGCTGCCTTCTGTTTTCCCATATATGTAGTATACTTTGCCCTTCCTAAGGGCGCCACCATCTCTTCCTGTTATGGCCCTGGCTGAAGGCCCAACACAGTCAGGTCCTGGTTGTCTGCCATCTGCCCCTCCATGCCCACCAGCCCATGGTGAGGACACCAGCAACAGTGTGGTGGACACTTTGCTCCAGATGGTTTTCCTGTACACCAAAATCCGTTAGGCCACAGTACCCTCCACACAGTGTTGCCCAAGGCGATGCACACCCAAACATTGCACAGTGAGTCCAACTCCCTTTACCCTGTTTCTCCCTCAGGATGACCAGCTAGCCTGATACGGGTAAGATTGCTTATGGAGAGGGACAACCTAAGACAGGCACAGTCGTGGAGTGGCCATCAGGAGAGGCAAAGCTGGCTATAGAGGCAAAAGCTACCTGCCTTGATCGAGGGAGATGCATAATTGCCCGCCTGGACACTGTGCGCCTTGCTGGCTTCTATTGTGAAAGTGTAATGGTGCCTGCAGTACAATGTTGTCTTGGACACTTGTTTGTTGTGGTCCTGGTATCCTGGAGTCCAAATGTTGTTGTTTTTTCACTTACAAGAATATGTGTTTGATATGTAGTCTTGGGAACGGGTCAAGAAGAGTTCATGTATCATGATGTGATTTGTTGATTAACTAAATAAAAAATCAACATATAAGCTGGGGCTCGAGAGAGCTTCAGCAGGTTTTGCAGTTGCTCACTGAAATTCTTAGTTTCTCTGACATTTCATTTCTCGTGTCATTATTGCGGCTTCTCAACACTCGCCAACACAGACCTTTATGGTCTGACTTCCTTTGCCTTCCAATGCTATGTGGGACAACAAGATTAGAAGCCCTATTGCATAGTAGACAACTCTCTGTGTGTCTCATGGTCTGGTTTTTAGAGTACTAGGAGAAATATCTCTGCCTCTACCTCTATGTCTATCCCTGTTTCTATTGCAATCCTGGAATTGAACTCAAGACCTTGTCCATGTTAGGTAGGTGCTCTGTCACTGGCCTATGTCCCCATCCCCAAATTTGGTCTTGATTTTTGGTCCTCAGGTTTGGACCCAAGGCCTTGGACATTCTGTACACACACTCAACCCCTGAGCCCCAGCCCCTCCATACAATTTTCATCTTTTAACGCTTTCCAAGGACACTAGATTTGATCCTTACTACAAAACTTTTTCTTACTTCTAAATATTTTCCTGGGAAATCCTGTACTTCAGAAACAGTTTAATTGCCAACCCAGCAAAACCTAGCATCTTTATATTTTCTCTAAATTCTGTTTGAAAATTGAACATCTTTCTTGAATTCATCTCTTTTCCTCTCCTGTTTTCTCAAAGTAGGGAGAGACTGACTGGCAGTGTGCACTTTGAGTATTCTTCCAGAAGTCTCCTTAGGAAGACCCCTGCCATGGGGAGATGCCCATTCCATTTTCCCCATTGTAGCGGTGATGGTGTTGCCTGCCATCCTGCAGTCCAGCGGTGGTTGCAATTTGCTCATTTCCCACTTTAGCTCTCTGCTATTCTTTGTTTCTGTTACTTGAAATCTGTGTGTTTAGGCAGAGATCCATTTTACCTGTATCCTCCTCACAGATGATCCATATGTTATTATGGCAGTTGTGCTTTTAATTCTGGTAATACATTTTGTCCTGAAAGGTCTTTTGGCTAGTATTCCTGTCTCTATTTAAGCTCTTTATGAGTATCTGGACAGTGTGTCTTTTTTTTACAATCCTTTTATTTTTCATTCCATTTGTATTCAGAGTATATCTCTGTGGATAACGTGGATGAGTCTTGCTTCACCATCAAGTCCAACCATGTGGGTTAAATAGAAGTTTGGCTCTGGTTACACTGACATTATTCATGAGCAATGATTTAGGCCTGTTATTTTGTTACTTATTTCCTGTTCGCCTCATGTTGTTTTTGGTTCTCTGCTTTTCCTTTCATATCTTGTCTTGGGTCAGTCAAATACTTAAAAATATTTTATGTTGATTCATCTATTGGCTTTTAAAAGTAGTTTTTAAAATCTGCTTTATCTTCATTTTTGCTACAAAGCATAACATAAAAGTCATAATCTTAACAACTTTTAAATTTGTCCCTCGGTGTGTTGAGTATATTCACATTGTTCTGCTGAAAATACCCAGACCTGTTGTATTTTGGAAAGGTGAAACTATAGTGCTGCAAAGATGACTCTTGGTTTCCCCTTCTCCCATCCTGTGACATCTACAATTCCACTTTGTGTTCCTAAAAATTTTACTTATCATACAATGTTTGTTTTTTTGTGAGTCTCTCATTTCCCATTATGTAGCATCAGTGAAGCTCTATGTTAATCTCTAGGATGGCCTTCATTTTGCATGTTGGTTAATTTTCCTCTTTGTATGTGTGTGTGTCAGAGAGACAGAGAGACAGAGAGAGAGAGGGAGAGAGTTTGTTGTGTATATACCACATATTGTTACCCATTTCTAGATGGGCTTTTGAAATCTGTTGGTGGTAGTTGTTAGGTGCCATCGAGTCAAGTCCAACTTTTAGCAACACTATGTACAGCAGATTGAAACACTTCCTGATTCTGTGTCAGGCACATGATCTTTTAAGCCCATTGTTGCAGACACTGTGTCAGTCCATCTAGTGTAGAGTTTTCCTTTTTCTCGTTGTCCTGCGCCTCTCCCAAATATGATGTCTTTCTTCAAGGATTGGTCTCTCCTGAGTACATGTCCAAAATATGTAATATACAGTCTGGCCATCCTTGCTTCCAAGGGCACTCTGGTTGTACTTCTTCTAGGACAGATCTGTTGGTTCTTTTGACAGTCCGTGGTACAGTCAATAGTCATCTCCAGCACCATAATTCAAAAGCATCAATTCTTTTCCTGTCTCCCTTGTTCAATGTGCAGCTTTCACAACCATATGATGCGACTGAAAATACCATAGTGTGAGTAAGGTGCATCTTCATCTTCAATGTGACCTGTTTACTTTTCAAAGCTCTAAAGAGACCTTTTTCCACAGCTTTTCCCAAGGCAATACATCTTTTGATTTCTTGACTGCTGCTTCCACGGGTGTTGATTATAGAGTCAAGCAATGCAAAATCTTGGACAGCCTTAATCTTTTCTCTGTTTATTGTGAAATTGCATACTGACCCAGTCATAAGGATTTTTGTTTTGTTGATGTTAGGTGGAACCCATATTGAAGCCTGTGATCTTTGATCTTTGACAGTAAATGTTTTAAATACTCTTCACTTTCAGCAAGCACTCTTGTGTCCTCTGTATAACGCAGGTTTCAAGCGACCCTGTGCACAAGAGAGCAAAGCAGTCTCCAACACTGTGCTGTGCCCAGCACTATTGTCAGTGCCTCTCTGCTATTCATAGCGTTTTCAATGGCAGGTTGTTTCAGGAGTGGATTGCCAGGTCCTTCTCCCTAGCAGGCAGCACCTGATCTTCTCATGCAAAATCCCATGCAAAGACTAATCAGGCCAGCTGTGCTTAGTTAGCTTCCAAGATCAGGTGGGATCGGATGCTAGGGTGCTTTGCCTGCAGACTCATTATGAGGCAGATGATTTGACATGACTTTCTTTCCTTCTGTAAATTGCCTTTTTACTTTGATTCTGACCTTTGACCACAGAGATGTTTGTTTGACCTTCATCCCATTTTAACTTTTTTTCTATATTAGGTGCTTGTGCTTTTGACATTGTAGCAAGAAATTATTGCCAAATTCAAGTCTTTTTGGAAGGAGAGGGCTTTTTTGTTTGTTTGTTTGTTTTGTTTTTTTGCAACAGTGGGGGTTGAACCCAGGGCTTCACGCTTGCATGCTTTGCAAGTTCTGGACCATTGAGCTGCACCCCCAGCCCATTTTTTGTTTACATTTTTGAGACAGCCCGTCTCGCCAAATTATACAGACTGCCTGTGGTTTCCAACTTGGGATCCTGCTGCCTCTGCCTCCCTAGCCGTGCACCACCACGACCGGCTGGAAGGACAGTGTTGAGTTCATAGATAAAGGGTAAAGAATAGGACATGCTTTCAGAGAAAAGCACAGGCATATATAGATATATATGTAGGGAGAGAAACGCCTAAGAAAGAATTGTAGTACTCTTCCAATACGTGGACATGGCATTCTAAAGAGAGAGAAGAAGCCAAATTCAACTTTGTAGATTTTCCACTGTGTTTTTTCCATAGAATTTTATACTTTTAGTGTTATATTTAGGCTTTCAGTCCACTTTGCATTCCTTTTTTTACAACATGTAAGGTAAAGGTCGAAGTTTAGTTTTTCCTGTGTGGATGTACAGTTTTCCCACCATCAATTGCTGAAGGAAATGCTCCTCCCCATTGAGTGGCCTTAACATTCTTGGGGAAGATCATCTGAATTTAGATGCCAGGGTGGTAATTGGGCATTTGTATTTTGTAGTTTTCAATATACGAGTGTTTTGCCTCCTTAGTTAAATTTTATTCTAAGTTTTATTTTGATATTGTTTTAAATGGAATTCTTTTTCAATTTTCTTTTCAGATTGTTTGTTGTTGTTCGTTGTTGGATGCTGTGGAGTCACAATGACCCTATATACAACAGAACTTAACACTATCCAACATTGTGCTACGTACCCAGTCATTTTCTGTTTGAATTCAATGTTGCAGCCACTAAATTTCCTCTGAATTTGAGTTGTGCCACCTAAGCAAAAGGAGATCCAAGGAGCATTACTTTATTGCTGTCATTAAGGTCAACTCTACTTTGAGGAGTACCCTCTTCCCCAGTTGTTTGTTGAACACCTTCCAGCCTGACGGGCTCATTTTCCAGTACTATATTTGATACTGCTGCTCTGTTATTCATATGGTTTCACATGGCTGTTTTGGCAGTGGGCAGCTGGGTTCTTCTTCCTAGTCTGTCTTAGTCTGGAAGCTCAGCTGAAAGCTGTCCACCATGAGTGGCCCTACTGGCATCTGAAGTATCTGTGGCTTAGCTTTCACCATCACAGCAACATGCAGGCCCTCACAGGATGACAAGTTGACAGGGACATAGTGGTGTTCCTTGTTAGCGTACAGTAGTTCAACTTATTTTTGTTGGAAATACTTATCGTATAAGTTTGCTGAATTTGGTTGTTAATGCCAACAGGTATTGTTTTGGTTTGGTGTTCAGTGTGTGTGTGTGTGTGAAGTCCTTCAGGTTTTTAAAAATCTTGTTAGTGTAGAAAAATTACATTTTTACATCTTCCCTTCCCATTTTGGTGTTGATATTTCACTCCCATGCCTAATTGTCCTGGGTAGGAATCCTAGCCTCTGGGTGAATAGAAGTGGCAGAGGCTATGTCCTTGACTTTTCCCACACATCAAAGTTTTTCATCTTTTGCCTTTGTGTATGATGTTAGCTTTTGTTTTTTAATTATGGTCCTTATTCTGTTGAAGTGGTTTCCATCTCTTCTGGGTGAGTGTTTTCAGTATGACAAGTAGCCAGCTTGCCATGGAACAGGGGAATGCTGACCCGATGGACTGAATTTGGAAGTGTTTTCTTGCCGCAGACCAGCTGCAGCCTAAAATCCAGGGATTCCTGAAGGCAGATGAGGAGTCCAGCAATGGGTAACAGACACAGCAGCTCAGAGGCAGTGTGAATCTGTTCCATTGATTTCCAGATAGCCCAGGCTTTTTATACAGAAGTACAATTCATTAAATCTTATGGAAGGTCAGAAAAAGGACAAGGAAAGTTGGTTGCATTGATGGAATCACCTGACCAATTGTCACATGAGTGTCAGGTGGTAATCAATCGAAGTGGATGAAAAAACTCAGAGACAAATTGTGATTATTTCAAAGAAATAAACCAAGAAGACCTGAGCATCTACATTTCCTGTAACAATTGACTATTCTTAACTTTATGCAGGAATTTAGGGCGGTTAACTGTCACCTGTGTGTCACCCCATTGAGTCTGTTGTTATAAAGAATGAGTGCTTTTGCTTACTGTAGAGCTGTTGGTACAAAGGCTTTTGTTTAAGGAGTTTACAAAAGATGTTGGAATTCATTCAGGGATTTCCTGTTCAAGAAAGCCTGAGGCTTGTCAACTCCCAATCTGAATTAGCATTGCCCACAGAGCCAGAAGATTATATATTTTTCATTAATATTTCCCAGAAATCTACAATAGTGACCAATTAAAATTTAAGAAAAAGAAAAGATGAGGTTCCAAGTCCCTCTCCATGAAGAGACCTTTTGGAGGTACTGTTCCCTTTTCAGAAGACTTTCCCTCCAAGGCTTAGGAGATATTCTTCCCCTTTCGGTGGACTTTCCATCCTATGCCTTTTTAAAGGTATTCTTCATGTGGGGACTCTGTTTACCCATCATGAATGGATCCGGACCTGGCCTTCGCTCCTCTTGATTTTCAGAATAGTTTGGTAAGAATTAGTGTAAATTTTTCTTGAGAAGTGTGGTGGAATCCTCCAGTAAAGTCTTCAGTAACTGAGCTGTTCTTCACTGGGGGACTAAAATACTGATTCAGTCTCCTAAGTAGTCGAAAGGCTGTTCACATTTTAACTCCTTTTTTGATTCAGTATGCTAGCTAGTACATTTAAGAAATGATTTCCTTTCTTTTCCATTATGTAGTTTTCACCTCACAGTTACTCATATTCTTTTATCATCATTTTACTCCTGTAGTATTGGTTGTATTATAGCTACTTAATTCATGATGTTCGTATTTGAGACCTATCTCCCACCCCTTTCTTCCTCTCTCCATCCAGTGCCACTGTCTTCTTTCATTTATTCCTCTTTCTATGAGTTAGTGAAAAATTATCTTTTAATGTTTTTTCTCCTCACTTTTCTCCAAGCTCAATTTCTCTCCATTCTAACCTTATGCTTTTTCATTTCCCATAGTTTGTTCTTTTTCTAGGTCTTTTGTAGGACCCCAAGTTAGGATCTTCGAGGAGAGAGGCCCCAGGGAGACACCCAGACGTGGATCGATGCAATAAACAAGAGGCTTTATTTCTGGTGCCGGGGTCAACCCTCCATAGAGTCTCCCTAGCAAGGGAAGGAAGGCGACCCCAAGGCCGGGGGTTCTTGGATTATTATAGTTTGAGCCGGTGGCCGGGAGACATAAGGGAACTTGTTCTTTGGCAATTGGCTGAGACCCCAACCTTTTTTCCTGATTGGGTCAGTTTGAAGGAAAGCTCCTAGAGGCAGGTTTTAGGAAGTTTAAACCATCTGTGCAGGATGACCTATGGCCAGTACATTCTTGTGGTTTATCTCGGAATTCCCTACCCAGTTCCTCTTCAGAGACCCCCCCCCCCC